>PVJO010001953.1:0-156119 GCA_004026905.1 Hystrix cristata | reverse complement strand
GAATGTCTGGGAAGGCGGGTGTCTGTGTGTGAGTGACCAGGGAGCCTTCAGGGAGAGACTACATGCCGAAGGGGGACAGACAAATGGGTGAACAAAATGGGCTCAGTGATGATGGGCCAAGTGGGAACCAGAAGAAAACTTTGGATGCTACTCTGTACCTAATTCCCAGGCGGAGCAGCTACAACGTGGGAAGTAGTAAGTTCAAGAAGCCTCCGTCCTGGTCCTTTCTGAGGGCCAGTGATGTGCTGGGGTCAGAACTGGGGGCTGGGGACAGTGCTCCGGGGCTGGCAGCTCCCGAATGAAGAGGAAATAGCATTCTTGCTAAGAGCCGTAAGGCTGGCCCAGCAGCGCCGAGCTTCTGCACAGATCTGTTGGAATTAGTGGGGACACAGGCACGTGCGGTTGACATCTACCGCCAAAGTGGTGCGGCAGTGGGCCTCAGCAGCACGGCTGCCTCGGATGCAGTGGCCACAGCAAGCTGGGAGAGAGTAGGGGCTGATGCTGCAGAGCAGCAAGGCCGCTGGGGAGCCCCAGAACTGTTGACAAGATCGGGCGAGTTCAGGCTGTAGGCCGCAGAGACTCCAAAACTATTCAGAGGACGTTTGAAGAGGTTCTAAAATTGGAGAAAGCTGTAAAATCAGAGAAATAAGATTTGATGCTTGTTGTGATGCTGTTTCTTTTCCGATCGAGGCAGTGTGGATCTAAAGTAGAACCTACAGCCATCACTAGAGAAATCATCATCACAATCTATTTTACCGTTTTGACTGAGTAATGTCAAATGGACTACTTGCGATACGATCACCTCAAAAGTCCTCGAAAATTACAGTAATTGTAGTACAGTTTATGCAAGTTTAAACAACAGCCCGAGATCATATTTCCTGTCAACACAATTAATATATTTTAAACATTAGCTACCTCACAAGGTTTTTATAAAGATTGAGTGATATAGTACAGATAAAGTTTTTAGAACATGCATGATAAATATCTGTGTTAGTTTTATTGCTGTTTTACTCATTATTCATTGACCAGGTTAGTTCGAGCTGGTGTTAATGAAAACTAGGATTCTAATAAGGAGGTAATTGGGAATATCCTCATGTTGGGGAGGTGGGAGAGCATCAGTTAATGAGGCAAATATCATTTCTAGGTTGCTATGCCTTGTTTTTTGTTTTGTGAAATTTCCAAGAAAAAGCAAAATGGCCTACGTTGGCTCAGATGTCCACCCTTAGTTGATGTAGACAGGAGCACAGCTGCCCCTCCCCTGTGGTGGGGCTGGTTAGGCTGGGAGAAGAAGGCGCAGTAAGCTGGTGGCTCCCACATTACTGTCTGTTAGAATAAGCCCAGACACAGTACTGGTGGTCTGTGTTCCTGTGAATGTGTGCACATGTGCATGTGTGTGTTTCTGTATGTGCACATGCACATGTGTGAATTGTCCGATAACACAGACTGCTGCAAAACAGTTTAATAAAACTGTTTGTCACACTAAAAACTTGTGTAGTCTTTTTGAAGAGTAATTTCTTACTTCCTAGCAATAACTTTATACTAGTATACAAATTTTGATCTAATAATTATACTTCTATAAATTTATTCTTAAGGATACAGTAAAAATTATTGTAATGGTAAAATTACAAAGATATTAATCAGGACATATTTAAGTATAAATGTGGAAAGGGCATAAATTAGGGAATGGTTGGAGAGATGTCAGCATATTTACAGAATGTTTATTCTCAGTAGTCATTGAAAATGTTGCAGAAATACAGTTAGTCATAAGTAAGTGGTGTTCACAGTATACTATCAGGTAAAAAGAGCAAGTTACAAAGTGTTATTTAATATGTTTTTATTTTTGCAAAAAAGAATTAAAGGACATTGGCATGAAAATAAAGCTTTAAGAAATATAGCAGTAACTTCAGCGATTATCCTGGGGCAGTGAGAATACAAGTAATTTTCATCTGAATTTTAAACTTTTCTTCAAATATTATGTTTTCCTTTTATAATAAGAAAATTCACAGAGTAAATTAATGTGAGTCTCTGAGTCTAGAAGACAATATGCTTTCTGGCCGCCAACACAAAGACAGGAGCATTACCGGGTGTCTGATTCACTGTGCCCATAAAACAAACAAAAAGCTCAATTTCCTGGGAGGAAAAACAGTTCTCTCTGGCACTGAGATCTAGAAGAAATTTATCCCAGGAGTGGTCTTAAAGAGGTCACTTGCTAATATAAGGCACAATGTATTTGATGGCATCCAGAGCAAATTTGATCCTTAGTTCTATAGGATTCTTTTTTGTATTGTTTCTCCTAGTATGCTGATGAGAGACTTAAAGCATATTCAGAAAAATAAAATTAACTAGGAAACCAAAATGAAGTCATCCAGTGATATAATTTGTTTCTCAGGTTAATCCAGCAAAAATTTTGAATAGCTAAAGAGACAGATGGGTTGCATATTCTTCTGTCTTTTAACTGAAGAGCAAAGGGAATTCAAGGTTATTTTCCCTGACCAGTAGCTGGGCTTGCAATCTAATCTCTATTTTTACTAAGTGTGATTTTATCTTCTCTAAGTTGGCTGAGCAAGATCTTTGATGGGGGGGGGTGATCATCAATTTTCTTAGAAAGTAAGGAGCCTGACAAGGAGATATACCTAAAAGAAGGTTTTGGGCAAGGTCTGGCAAAAAAAAAAAAAAAAAAAATTCTACAGAAAATGATTTTTGGGGCTTTTAGCTCAGAGACAAGAGACACATGAACAAATCAGGCCCAGATATTTTCTCCTAGAACAGTGCCAGAATGCAGATTTATTTTAGAGCAAGCGTAGCCAAATACCTCACCTATTCAGAGTAAACCGATTGAAATAATAACAGCTGCTCCATGAAGAGTCCATAGAAGAGTGACACAAGCAATGTAAGTTTTTGGTGGACAGTTAGGGACGTATATCTGGCTTTAAAAATGTAGGAAACTAAATGAGTTAAATTACTTAATTTGGAATCAATTAGATAATAGAGGGCATTAACCTAAAAGGACAGCCTGTTTCAAAATGGTTTATTTTTAACCCCGCTTTTTTGGTATTAAATAGATAGTTGCTATAGCAGCTATTAATGTGATTCTCAATTCTTCACCATAACTCTGTGCACTAGACTGAATGTTTGCGTCCCCCTGGCCCCCACCAATTTGTATGGTGAATGGTGTTAGGAAGAGGGGCCTTTTGGAGATATTATATAGTGTCCTTGAAACAGGAGTCCCCAGATAGCTCTCTCTTTGCTTTCTATCCTATGAGATACACAGAGAAGGTGGTTTTCTGTACCCAGGAAGAGGGATGTCACCAGAATCTGACATGTTGGTGCTCTTAGTTTAGACTTTCAGCTTCTGGAACTGTAAGAAATGTATTTCAGTTGTTTATATACCATCCAGCAGATTGTACTTTGTTTTAGTAGCCAGAATTAAGACAAAACATGTGACCAACAGGCAGGAGAACACTCATCTCTCTGAGCTGCTGGCGATGGTAGCAGAGCTGGCCATACAGGGCAGCAGGTACATGCTACACCATGACCATTGAGGACATAACATCATTAAAGTTGTATTTCCCATTGGTCCTTTTCTGTCATTCATAAATTGTTTTATACCACACAATGAGAGCGGCGCTATTTCCCAACCAAAGAGATGAACTCCCAACCTCGAAGCCTCTAGTTCCTCATCTAATGATCAGTTTAAACAAAGGCAATAGCAAAAGTGCCTGCTGATTTTGCCTGTGGTCGAAGGAATGTAAACAGTGGAATATGGTGCAATTCTTTGTTATTTGGATGTATTCTGTGCAAGTTTGTCCTCTGTGTTTGTCAATTAGGAAGAGTAATAGTTCCTGCTGCAAAAATTAAAATGCTTGCAATATTGATTAATTGACCACATGAACTGCAGCGGCACTTGAAAATGCAGTGAATTTCCCCCTGAGAGTTATGGCTGAAATGTTAAAGTGTTTCCAGGTATGTTAGAAATCTAGCTGTTGGATGAGGCAGTCTGGCAGAGGACGGTCAGAAGGCCCTCAGTCACATGGGGTAGTTACATATTTTGTGCCACTTTCATTTAAAATTTTATTCATAGACAGGGCAAAAGGTGTAGGTATGCATTTGACTTGGAACTTGGCAAATGGTACCTGTTTAAAATGCATAGTAGCACCTGTTGAGACTTGTCTGGATTTCTGCAATAGGCTACCGCTTGGTTCTCCAGGGCCCTGTCCTGCTCTGCAGCACCCTAGTCTCTACACTAAAACCCGAGGGCTTGTTTGAAGATACAAACTGTGATTATCTTTCAGCAACCTGCCATTATCTCAGGCTAGTATCTAAATTTCCTCGTATGTTCTGACCCAGCTTCCACGTCTGTCTTAGCCTTGCCTCTCATTTCAGGTGCTGCCCCACCATTCCAGTGCTCCTCTGTGAGTCCTTGAAACTATGGTGCCATCTCATCCTTGGCTTTTCTGTGATTTTTTCCGACAGCAATCCCTACCATCTACTGCTCTCCTGAGGTTGTGTCTCTGTTGGAATCCCTTCTTCCTGAAGCCGTGGTTGGGAGCGCTTCCTACGTCACCTCCATCCGCTCCTTAGTTCTCTGCCCTCCGTGGGACTGCAGTAATCGCCTCTTCAGTAGTTCTCCCCATCTCGTTATTTCCCCAGGATAGATTCCCAGGCAGCCTTGTTCACGGTAATTATATTTTTAAGACCTACTTTAGTGCCTAGCACATATTGGTGACCGAGTCAGTGACCGAGTCAGTGACCGATGGGATGAATGTTTGGCAGAGGGGGAAGGACGCACTTGGACAAGCAAGATACTGTGCCTGCCCTCAGGAGCCAGCGTACAATACACATGCCTGTCAGATAGGATGGCGTGGAGTGGGAAGGAGCAACGGTGTGCTCCGAAAATGCAGAGAAGGGAGGAAGTAAGACCGTGGATTCTGGACAAGGCTTCAAGGCAAAAGGGGCTTTCAAACTGGGTTTTAGATTCCTTAAACTTAACATGTGTTGGAAGACATAAAAACTCAAACAAGGCAGAGACCTAGGGAAAACGGCAGTGTTTGTAGAGTGTTTGTAGAGAAACTTTAGAGTGGGTACAGGGATTCTCGGAAAATGTGCAGGAAAAAGCAGGTCATGCCCTGATGTGGGGCCAAAAATGCTGGTTCCCAAAGAACCGGACCCCAAGCCGGGCTGATGGCAACATTTGCATTTTAAAAAAAGAATAAAAGTTAATAGAGGAAGATAAAAGGATGTAGGCCTTTTCCCCTCTGCCATGTCCTTAGCCATCATTCTTGGGGACAGGTATATGTGTAATTGACAGTCTTGTTATTTTCATAAGATAATTTATAAATTGTTTATTTATGCAATTGATGGGAAACAATTTTGTGTGTCTACTGGAATCATACCTTATGTATTTCTCATTCTTGCTACATTTTAAGTAATACTATCCCAAATCCTCTTTGGGGTGCAGTGCTATGTAAACAAATGAGATGCTAAAGACGATGTAATTACTGGATAATAATGGTGAACATAGCTGGAAAACTCACTAACTCATAGCCTTGTTAGTGGTTATGGCCATTAAGGTTCTTTACTTTAGTCTGCTGCCGCCAGCTGCTTACTGGAGACCTGCTACGAGTTTGAAACTCTCTATCAGAAGACAGATGCAGGGTGGAAAGCTGGATAACTTCCAGAGAAAAGCAATAAAAATGATGAATAGCCTGGAAAATCAGATCTCAGAGGGATATTTAAGGACATTGAGAATCTTAATCAATATTAAAGGAATGGCTTTAGCGTCTGCAGTCGTGGGATGGGCTTTTGCTTCTTCATCTTTGCAGTGAATATGCGAAGAAGAAGTGGGCTTAACTCAAAGCAAACAAATTCATATTGGGACAAACAGGAAAAATACTAACCTTGGTTTAACTCTAACAGATACAGACAAGAACTCTAGATTATTCATTTAGAGTAGATTGAGAGGTTTTAAGTAAAGTAATGAAAACCTTTCATATTTCCACTGAGTCTTCTGCCAGGATTTTTTTGGGTCATTATTGTTAAGTAATATAAACATCCTTAACATTTGTCCTGTGTTACAATTTGGGTTCTTCCAGTGCACATGTCAAGGCAGTTGGAAATGCAAAGTGTTTATTGGGAATAAACTTGTGAACAGAAAAGGAAGGGAGTAGCCAGGGGGTGGTTATCCCGTGATGCCAACCTGGGCTAGCTCCGACCAAGCCGGCAGGAGACTCTGAAGCACAGCTGGCCTGGAGGAAGGATTCATATTCGGTGGAAATGGCTGGGTCTCCTCGCTCTTTGTTCAGCTGTTGGTCGGGGCTGTTGTAATAGCAGCATGCTTGTGGCTACCACTTCCTGCCTCAGTCACTGGTGGGGCCACTGTACAAGTGCTGCACCCTTGAGGCTGGAAAGCCAAAGCAGACCGCAAAGATTCACAGCTGGAGGCTGTGAGCGAACCACGCTCCTCAGAGCTGCACAGGTCTTTTCTTGAAAGGGCGTCTAAGTGGTACCTCTTAGAGTTGCCACTTTACCAATAACACATTTCTCTTTCATTAAAGAAGCATAAAATAATCAGTTTTTTATGTACAAATGCGAACTGTGCCTTGCTATTATGGTTTTCACTGTCTTTAGACCCTGTTATGTCAAGTAGCCAGGCACACCTATCTGTGGTTTCTCAGATTCACCTAATAAAAATCCCCACACTCTAGGAATAACCTAGATCTTACCTGTAGTATTTTTAACCTTTGTCACCAAGATACATATTACATTTTGATTTTCCAGTTAAGGAAGTTATAGGTCAAATTGTTTAGGAGATTCCCCCCGACCAGGCCATATGATTGTCCAGTACGTCGCAGAGCCAAGATATTGCATGTTTGTATTATTCTAAAGGCACTTTGCATTGTACCAAAGTGACTGATGAAAACATTATGAAAAGGAATGTGACTGCTCAGCTTTATTTTGTCGGAGTTCAATTCTTCTGTACTCTGATCTAGACTGTATGGATGTTAGATATTGTCTTTGTTGCATTAAAATAAAATATTAGGGTTCATGGCACATGTTCAAACAAGGCAGAATTAACTTTTGACTGGCCTCTTTGTGATGCTTGGACAGTTGAAGTTTATGTGTATATGTGTTAGTTCACTATATTTGCTGAGAGTTATGACCACTTTCCCTAGGACCTTGGGTTTTATAGATTCCCTTTTTATAGTTAGCTTTATGTATCATTTAATTGATCTATTTTAAAAGTAAAATAGTACCACTGTCAAAACATAAAATTCAATAAGACTATGACATCAACTAAAAGGAATTTCTGAATATAAAAAAATAATCCTCTGTCTTGTACTTTTTCAGTGTTTTACACACAAAAACATGTGGTAAGCATATCAATAATAGTTTCCTAATTTTTTAGTCAGTGAAGTTGATCTCTGTGTTTTATTGAGAAGTTCTTAGAAATCAGCTGCATAGTCAAACATCTACTTCTAAGGCTGGAAAAGCAATATTGCATTTTGTTCACGTATTCATTGATGGGTAAATTCAGCACCAGGGAACTTCAACTCACATTGAATTCATGCATATTTCATAAAAGTTAGCCCCAGAACAGCCTAAAATTTGATTTACTAAATAAAGCAATTATGTGAACAAGTTGCAAGGGTTGTTATTTAATCATTTGAAAGAACAAATTCTTTTGGAGAACTTTAACAATTTAAATTTCTTTGATAATGATGCAAATAAGAAACTGCCTTCTTTTTAGTAATATGAAAAGTCTATCACCTATGTATTTATTTTAATTCTACTTTAGGAAGTTCTTAGTTCTACAACATTATTTATTGCTGAAATAGTTTCCAAAACCACTATAAAGTGTGTGTGTGTGCGCGCACACCTAGGTGGTTCGGTGTGTCATCAGGTTGATTTCCTATCATTCTTGGAGTCAGTGAGAACTAGAGAGGAAGTCTGTAATACATTTTCTTGGTACATAGCTGTTACAGCTAATGGACTCTGTCACCACTTTGATAGTTTGTATAGTGGCCCCAGTGAGGTAATACAATCCTGGTACCATAAATTTGACCTCATTTACAAATAACGTCTGTGCAGATGTTAAGGATCTTGAGAAGAAATCAATCTGGTTTTGGGATAGTGTTCAAAATTCAATGATTGGTGTTGTTCTAAGAGAAAGAAGAGAGAGATTTGGGACTCAAACAGAGAGGAGAAGCCCACATGAAGATGGAACAGAGATTGCAATGATGTATATACAAGCCAAGGTGTGTTAGTCAGATTTTCTTCACTGTAATAAAATGCTTGAGAAGATCAACTTAGAGGAGGAAAGATTTTATTTGTTTGGGCTCAGAGTTTTAGGGTTTTTCATCCACGGCTAGCTGCTTTCATTGCTGTAGTTTTGAGATGAGGCAGAATGTGATGCTAGAAGGGCATGGCAGAAGAAAGCTGCTCGCCTCATGGACACAAGGAAGTAGAGAGACAGAGAAAGAGCCAGAGAGGTAGGGGCTGGGGATGAGATGTAGTCATCACAGTCATGTTCCCATGTTTTATTTCTTTCTTCTATTCCCCACTTTTAAGTTTCGATCACCTCCCCAAGTGCCAACAAATTATGATTTCACCAGAAAGATGAATCCACTGATAACCTTAGAGCCCTCATGATCCAAATGCTTTCTATAGGATCGTCCTCTGAACACAAGAGCTTTTGGGGAGACATTTTAGATTTAAATCGCAATATAAGGTTATCAAGGATTCCTGAAAACCACCAGGAACTAGGGCAGAGGCACAGAACAGATTTTCTTCTCAGAGTCTCCAGAAAGAGCCAACTCCATCAACACCCTAATTTCAGAACTTTGGCCTACAGAACTGTGAGAAAGTAAATTTCTGTTGTTTCAAGCTATGAAGTTTGTGGTAATTTATTACAGGAACCCTAGGAAAGCAGTAAATGTTCTCACTCTATTGGTATATTCAGAGGTGAATATACTAGATAAGAAAGACCAGACATGAGGGCAAATGTTTAGTTCAGATCATCTTCCATAAGTATGTCTTTGCCCCACATACTTCCTATATTTCCCTACAAATATAGGAAATAGGAAATTAGGCAGCTAGAGAAATTGCTTTTGGAAGAAAAGTTTAAAGTGTGTATTTAATATTGCTGGCTGATATTTATTTTTTCTCCCTTTCTTTCCTCCCTCCCTCCCTCCTTCCTTCCTTCCTCCCCTCCCCTTTCCTTCCTTCCTTCTTTCCTTCTTTCTTTCCTTCCTTCCTCCTTCCCTCCCTCTCCTTCCTTCCTTCTTTCCTCCCTCTCTTGTTTCCTTTTTTCTTTCTTTTTTCTCCCAGAGTGAACTACAAATCTAGTAATGCTAGCTGTGATATGCATTGTGAACAGTCACTCTGACATCTGACATCAAAATCTACAGCATAGGGGTGACTAGGTTACTAAAAGGGAAAATCTTCTTGTGTATCATATCTTGGATCTTGCAGATCACATCAAACTTGGGCCTCTCATCTCCAGGTGCAGCCTCAGGAATGACAATGAAACTCGGTCACCCTGTGAAGCATAATCTTCCTGAGAGTGTCCTGTGGCACTGTGCTGTGACCCCTCCGCCATTTAGACTGTGCTCAGATGAAAAGTTTTGACTCAAATGACTGAGAAAAATGCAAGTGTATATGCTGGAAAACAAAAATCAGAGCCAAGAGTACACTTGAACATTAAAATATAAGTCACATAATAGCTTCAGGGACTTGAAGGAAATGTTTGAGGAACTACAAGATAAAGGTCAGGGATTGGCAAACTCCTTCATTGTTGAGTGGGCAGCAGCCACGTCTTTGTACCCTGTGGGCACTGCTATGCCATTAGATGAAGTGCAAACTCTAAAAAAAGCCCAGAAATTTGTCTTGGTCTGGGTTTATCCAATTCCATTAGCAACAGATAAGAATTTCTGCAGTATCACACCTGGACAGCATTTGGTATGTTCAAACATTTTGTCTTGTTGATTGATATGGAATAATAGCAGGCTTTAATTTGATTTCCCTTATTACTATTAAGGTTAAAAATCTTTTTACATGGTAGGTAGGACTTTCTAGTGTGAAATGCTTATTTTTCTATCAAATTATTGGTATCTGTGGATTCTTTATATATTCTGGTTGCTATTCCTTTTTTAGTTATGCGAATTAAAAATATTTTTGCCGGTCTGTGGCTTATTTTTTTTTTTTTACTCTTTATGTTGTATTTTGTTGTAGAAAAACCTTACTTTTAATATAGTGACTTTATTATTATTATTTTTTCATATGTCACTTAAAAATTCCTTTCATACTTCAGGGTGGCTTAGTCTCCTTTATCTTCTTCAAAAATATTTGAAGTTTTGCTTTTTACATTTATATTAATCTTTCTGATATATTTTTAATGTTTGAAATAAATAATAAGAAATCAGCTGGGGATTTAGCTCAGTGATTAGAGTGCTTGCCTTGCAAGCACAAGGGCCTGAGTTCGATCCCCGGTACCACAAAAAAAAAAAAAAAAGAAATCAAACATGTTTATGAGATTTTATTTTCCAGTCACCACTGGCTTATTGACCCATATTTTCCCCATGAATTTATTACACTTTTATTATAGAACAATCAATACCTGATGGCTCCAAGTCTACTGATTACTTGCCTATCTCTGAGTTACTCTCAGACTCTCTTATTACTCTGACTTACACTTGGTTTATTTTTTTATTATTCAAAGGAAATGACTATTAGTTATTACTGGTACATAGTTACTACTTTTAGTATGATGATGTTGAATCTGTCAGTCTTGCTAAATTTTTCATTAATAGTTTTATTATTGCTTTGTCAAGATCCTATGCTCAACTTCATCACTAAGTAGTTTTATGACCTTGGAAAATTTAGTGTCACCAAGTTTCAGCATTGGCATTGGAAAGAGGTCATCATACCTAACTCACAAGACAGTAATTGTGAAATTTATGAAGGTGAATGCAGGCAGGATACCACTAAGTAGAGACCCCCCCAGAATGCTGGTTTTTTAAAAAAATTATTTCTCTAAAATTGTGTGACAAATAGTAGATGCTTAATAAAGTCTAATAAAATTCACACACACACACACACACACACACACACACACACTGAATATCCTTCTTGCTGTCCGAAGCCCTAGATTATAATCAGGCATTTTTTTCCACAAGCTTCATTTGTTTTTTTCTTTTTGACTAAGAACGTACTACTTTTATTAGATAAATCTAAAACATTAAGGAGGGAAAACTATTCTGGAGGAGATAACCACGTGGAGAGCACAAAATTATCTCTTGGTTTCAGGTAAGATAGATGTGCTTCATATGATTAATTATAGACATTAATGATGTCAGAGAAAAAAATGACTCTTACCATTATGTGACTTTAAACTATTTTCTAGAAGAGCCATATATGTCATCAGTTATGAAAGCTGACCAAATGCTCACGATGACAGACAGACAGCTGGTTCTCATTCATATCAAGTTCCTTTCAAGCAAAAGGAATGTTAAGGCAATCTGGCCTCATATTATGTAGATTCCGACATAATTACATTTGTTATTTCCAGGCAATGCAGTAAATCAGGCTGTGGTGAGTAGGTGGATATTTAGCAGAAGTAATTTCAGAGCCCGTGAAATAGGATCACGTGTACTGTGTTGAACTCTTCTTCAGCCTCAAGACAAATAATGTCCAGTTCAGGCACAGGGGAGGGACAGAGTGGAAAGCAGGCATACTTTCCTTAAAAGATAAGAGAACTCTGCCTTTCTAGATGAGGGATGTAAAATTTATAAGAAACAGAGGAGTCTAGTTAGGAATGTGGGGTCAGAGGCAGGGACAAACCGCCCCTGTGCAAGAGATTTGCTGCCTCTCTGTTCTCAGCCCCAAAGCTGCCACACCCAGCTGCTTCCAGGCAGTCGGGTGCCGCCCCCAACACACCTGGTGTCCCCCAACTTGGCTCTGTGGCGGGTTAGCCTGGTCGTCAGTGACTGTCTGCAGCACAGTCAGGTTTCATTACAGTTAGAAACTCTGTGGCGCTCGCTCTCATGCCTATAAAGGCCAAATGCTTTTAGAATCTTTTAACAAACTGATTGCCTAAAGGCTGAATTCGGAAAGGAATCTAATAGAGACACTAAGTGATTACTTTGTTGTCTAAAAATCTCTGCGCAAAATGGGCATAATTCTGCCTTTAGCCTGTGGTCTGACCTCCCATTTTTACCAGCTTCCTAGAGCCAACGATACAAGGAAAAAGCAAAAAAGAATCTGAGTTTAAAGGGATCCCCGGCCTTAAACCTAGATTTAAAAATTAAGACTCCTGGACTGTAATACTTTTTCTTATACACAGCAGAGACTTAGTTGACAATCGTTCAATGCATTTTAAAGAATTGCGGACTAAAATATCTGGAATGGTCTAGGACAAAACTGCCTGGAGGCCCTAGAGAAAAATGACCTCTGGGAGCCCTTCCCAGCTCAGTGCACGCTTTCTCTAGGGAGCGCGCGAAATGAATCTGTGTGTGTGGGAGGCAGGGGAAGGCGGGGCTTCTGGTCAGTGAAGAGTAGTGTGGTTTCAGTGCAGACAATTCGTCCTTCAAAACTCTACTGAGAAATTAGGTCCTTCTCACTATTTCCTATGCCATGTTGGTCTAAGTCGGCCAATGTTTGACCAAGTTGCTTAGCTTGTAGTCCATTGATTTCATTTAGGGAACTTAAAATTAGAAGGCAGAGAGAAGAAGAGAAAAGAGAGGGAGAGAGACAGCTAGAGACAGTCAGAAAATAACAATTACTAGTCAAATGGAGATTAAAAGAGTTTTCTATCCAGAAGGCTGTATTTTTTCAACTTTAAGCCTCAGTTTAATTGAGGCTATCTGACAAAACATCCAGTCTGGAAGGACTCCACGAGAAGAAAATAAAATAAGAAAAAGTAATCAAAGAACTATTACTTCTTAAAGAAAAACATTCTAATAGTCTGTTAAATGCAGCAAAAATATAGATGAGACTATTTTCTTAGATTTGTTTTTTGTTTTCCTCCCAGATCCATTTACTTCATCTATAGTCAGTGTTTCAAAAACAGGCCAAAGACATAAGGGAAGTGGATTTTGGCATCATTATTTTGGGGGAGCAGTTGAAATTCCTGAACATTTGCTAAGCAAAATTAGTTTTAAAAATAGATGTTTGATCATATAAATAGAAAGAGAATGAACATATACATATTTCTATACAGTGTAATTATGTGTGTATTATCTATGGCAGGTCAAGAATACAGACAACGTGGAAAGTTCAGTGAGAAACATCAAATAAGGGACTTCACACAAATTGGCACGAGATGGTGAGTGATACCACACTTTTCTTGCTTCTTCTTTCCTTTCCTCTACTACATACAGCAATGTCCTAAATCTCCCAACTCCGGGGATGCTGAGATTCTGCACTATGGAGCCCGCTCTCCCAGCTGAACGTGTGCTCATTTCCTGACCCCAGCGACACCCAGGAGCTGCAGCTGCCTGGGATCCAGCTTCCCACGCTGCTGTGGTTCCTACCCGGGTGACCTCGGAGGCCTCACTTGATCTCTTGGCCCCGGCTTTCTTCATTTGCTTGGCACAACGTGGTTTTGCAATAGGTTTTTGTTAATTAACTAGTAACAGAATGTTTGGCTAGGAACTTAGATATTTAAGCCTCCTCTGCTCCATTCAAAGATTCTCTGTCAACCTTACTCACTTAGAGAAACAAACAGGCTTTTTGTGTGTCTTGACTGACAAGATGGTGTATCAACCAACAAACAGCTTTTTCTGCAGATGCTGAGAGTAATGCAATTGGAAGTTAGAATGAAACCCTGAAGTGGTAAGTTCCAGCACTGGATTTTGACATTATTCAAGAATAACAAGAAATACACACATGGCGACTTAGTCATCTTTCAAAAACACTTGAACATGAAGCTTTCCTTGGGGCACATGGCTCAGGGAGCAGAACACAAGTTAGATTCAGTCCAACTAAGCCCCTTAAGCTGGACAGCGCTTTCCAAGACGTGCCCCTGTAAGACCCTTGCAGGGCACATGGCAGCCCGAGGGGTAGCTGCATATGTGAACCTTACACCTTCCAGGGAGAGGTGGTGTTGCCTTCAGGTCACTTACATGTACAATTTGGTTTGGGACTTGTGTAGTTCAGGGGTCTCCAAAGTGGAAGATCCTAAAGGAAGGATAAGGGAATAATATAAGAAAGGCTTAATTTACATTAAGCATTGAGCTTCATTAATTTTTGGTTATATTTGGTCATAATTTATTGTCATGAACTACATACAGCATAACCATTAAAGCATTTTTAAGTGTTCTGTGCACCGGCATTAAGTAGATTCATAATATTATGGAAACATCACTACTATCCACTTGCAGAATTTTTTTATTATCTTAAACAGAAACTCTGTACTCATCAAACAATAATTTTCCTTCCTCTTTTCCCCAAGTCCATGATAACTTCTATTTTCTGTCTCCACGAATTTTCTTATTCTAGGTACCTCATAAAAATGAAATCATTAAATATTTGTTCTCTTATATCTGGATTATTTCACTGATTATAATGTTTTCAAGATTAATCCATGTCATATCATGAATCAGGATTTCATCCCTTTTTGGAGCTGTATAATATTTCACATATATATTTGTCACATTTGTTTATCTATTTAATTGTTGATGGTCATTTAAGTTATTTCTACCTTTTGGCTTTTGTGAATAATGCCACACTCAACACTGATGAGAGGGTAGCTGTTTTAATCCTTGTTTTCAATTCTTTGGAATATATTCCTAGAAGTAGAATTACTAGATCATATGATAAATCTATATGTAACTTTTTGAGGAACCATCTATCTCTATGAAGGCTGTATTATTTTACATGATTACCAGCAATGAACAAGGTTTTAAATCTTTCCACATCCTCCCTAATGCTTGTTATTCTGTTTATATTAATTTAAAAAATAGTCAAACTAATGGAGATGAAGTGGCATCTCATTATGTTTATGATTTGCATTTTTCTAATGATTTGTAATGTTGGGCATCTTTTTATGTGCTTATTGTTCATTTGTATATTTTCTAGGAGGAATATGTCCTTTGAAGTCTTTTGTCTATTTTTAAGTTAAGTTAGTTTTCATTGTTGAGCTTTACATATTCTGGATATTTAATCTTTTATAAAATATATGCTTTCTCAAATATTTTCTCCCATCCTGAGTTGACCTTTCATTCTATAGTATCCCTGAATCATACATTTTTAATTTTGATGAGACCTAATTTATCTATTCTTTTCTTTTGTTACATATACACTAGTTTTCATTAATAGTAATGTTCATTTACTGCATGTGTATTTATATTTTTGTAGAAGGTATCTTTAGGAAGAGCAGGAGTTCCACATCGTGGAGTGTTGACATTTGTATCTTTATGTGATTATTCTTAGTGTGTTCAATACCTTGTACTTGAAGTGTCCCTGCAAGTGGATTTTTGGATCAAATTATCTATAATTTTATTTTTCATTTTATATAACTTATAGAACAAACGACTGCTGAAGTATCTTGCACAGGCAGTTCAAAGGCAAGATAAGATTAATAATGCAAGCTAAAAGTAAAAATAAGAGCAACAGAGAGCAAGTCCCTGTGTTGGGGGAGTGTTACTCAGTGCGGAACCCTCCCGTCTTGCCTCGGTGGGGACTGTGCCTCTTCTTAGCTCACATTCTAGGCTCTGTTATCTAATTTTAAACACTTATTTGTGGTCACTTCAATATTAGTGACCTAAAAAAGAAATATATACATATATATATATGACCTATTCAGATGTTCCCTCTTGGGTTTTGGTCTCCTTGCTCATTGGTACCTTGAGTTCTCTCTGAAATCTAAAGTAGAAACTTCCTTTTTAAGAAGGAGTGTTAACTTTCTTAACACAGGACCGCCCTCTGCAGCGCCTCCCAGGCCTTCCGCTTTGCCATTCCACATGACCTCATCTTTGTGGCTCTCGCACGTGGGGGGAGCCTGCTGTTGGTAATGTGGACTGCTGGCATCTTGAAACATTTAACTGTGGAACTGAGTTTCAACTGGCTCACTCCTTTTTATGTCATGTGCGTCTCTCCTCTGACCTCTCATCCTTTAGTGACAATGAATTTGATTCTTGGCTTTGCTGAACCTCTTAATTTATGAACTTTCCACTTTTCTGTCAGTCTATGAGCCATCTTTGGCCTCAGATAATTCTGGATCCCGTCACCCATTATGTCAGTTTCTCTCTTAACAACTACTGAACTTTCCTGACTCTTTTTGTGCTAATCCTGCAGTTTTTCCACGTTCAGTCCTTGACCCCATTAAATAATCAGACTCTTATCATCAGAGACACCTGTTTACTTAGGATCCAATAAAACAAAGTGCTTTGTGCAACACAAAACATAAACATTTGCCTAGGCCTCTGGGGAACCCTAATAGGTCTTTGGTATCTTTGTGAACCTGTGACATTGTTCAAAGACGCGATCTGAAAAAAAAAATGAGGCATTTGGATTTTTGGGTTCTACTCGGGGATGTAGACAGCTAGACAGAACACCATTCCCACCCTTTAAATAAAAATATAGCTAGGCAAAGTGCAAGTCTGATCCCAGCAGAAGCTGAGATTTCAGAGCACCTCTTGAGCTGAAACCCAGGCATAGAGCTGCTTCTGCTAGATAAATAGGGTGCAAGCATTCATTTACCTGGGGTGCACACAGTCAGGTGTTGGTAAGAGGAATTTACCTGTGACAGACATGAATTGTTGGAGGTTGAATGTGGGCTGGTACCAGGGTATAGAACCGCAGGACGGGGATGAAAGTATATGGAAATTCACACTCTCTTGCAGACTTTTTCTCCATATACCACACTGGAGACTGGTTCACAAAAGAAGATTGGTAAGAATCCTGAGAAAGGGTCCCTCACAGTGCAGTCCTCAAGGATGGGAAGAACTGTCCCTATGAAAGGAACATAAAACTGTACCAGAACACTTTCCTGATTTCCCTGCAGGACAAAAGCCTTTATGTGGAGAGAAGGTTGAGAAACCTTATTATCTTGCTGAAAACCCAGTGAGTGTACCTGGTGGTGGAATCAGAAAAGCCCACTATCCTTGGGAAAGGGAAGGCATAGTGCTGGGCCAAGACAGACACCTTGGAGCAGGAAATGTGCACTGAGAAGTCCACATCCCAGACTGAGGGACTCGTTATCTACCTATGACTGAGGATTGAGAAACCTCTCTCCCTGACCATCAAAAGGTGTTGAGTAGCTAGAAACAGTGAAATATACCAGAGAGAGTTTCCAGAGTACAAGACAGACCCCTCTGAGGCATAGCACACAGGAAAGCAGTGAAATAGCGTGACGCCTTCGTTAACGAAAACCCTCTTACATACCAGGCACCACCTAAACCCAAAGTATTGCTAGAATTTGAAGTCTGCAGAAAATAACCATGGCAACAACAAACCTAAAATCCAGTACAATTCCTGGGCAGACTAATTTGACTTTCTGCGCAAAAGGTTTAGCAAAAGGACAAGCATGTCCATTTTCAGTCATACAAACATTACCATGGTCCTCTTCAATACTGTGTGGTACTTTAAGCCCCTGCAAATATAATAGACATTTTTGTTGCAAGGAGAAATAAGCAAAAATAACTCACTACCAAGAGCCAAAGTAATCATCAGGACTGCACTCAGAAAGGACTCTTTCTAGATGAGCATTTAAAATAACAATGAGGAGTATGCTAAAAGCTCTAAAGCATGGTTTGGCAAACTTTTTGTCTGAAGCCTCAGATAGTAAATATTTTAGGCTTTATAGGTCACATGTGATCTCTTTTACAAGTTCTTCTTCTTTTAGAAAAGTTTTAAGAAATCTTTATAAAAGTAAAAACCATTGATGTCCAAAGGACACAAAAAAACAGGCCACTAGTTGGATCTTGTCCTTTAGCCGTAGTTTGGTGATCCCTTCTCTAGTGGAGAAGGTGAACAACATGGTGGATCAGATAGTAATTTCAGTAGAGAAATAGATACTATTAAAAAGCAGAAATTACAGAAATTAGAAGAAGGGCAAAGTGAGAGAGATGAAGACTGCCTTTAATAGGTTTATGAGTAACCGTGACAAGCGAAGGAAAGAATCAATGAACTTGATGATAGGTCAATAGAATCGACAAGCTCTACAATGGAGAAGAGTAAAAACACCTAAACAAAACACAGAAACAAAAATCAAACCGATACAGAACTTCCTAGAACATTCAAGACATGCAGGAGAGCATTAGTCTAACAAATGTGTAACTGGAATGTCAAAAAGAGAAAAGGTGGAGAACCAGGCAAAGGAAATAGTCAAAGAAATAATGATGAAAAATTCCTCAAATCTCCTGACAAATATAAAACAGATACAAGAAGCACGTAGTCCACCAAGCTGAATAAATACAACAAACCACGAAACACAAACAGTAAGCCAAACCAAATCAAAACCCTACACCTAAATTCAAACTACTGAAAGAGTGAAACATCTTAATCAATGAAGTATGCTGAAAAATTTTGGAGGGGAGGGTGTAATATTCCCCAAGTGGCTAGTGAAAAATGAACAGAGAACTTTACTGGAGCCTTCTGATACTTTCATAATAGTTTGTGTAGGGTTTTTTTTGGGGGGGTCAAGACTGATCAAAGATATATATATATATATATATATATATATATATACATATATATATGTATATATATATAATGCAGGACTCAGATGCCCTAAGATAGGTTCAGAGAGCTATATATATGTGTGTGTGTGTGTGTGTGTGTATACACATGTATTGGTACATTCTATACATAATGATCATAATCAACATGATTATTTTGTACCTGTACATGATGTATCTTGGTTTACCCCCCTCTTCCCCTCCCCTCCCTTGTGTAGGGTTTTTAAATAGAGAAACTACCTTTCTAATTTTCTAAATTCCAAAAAAGAATGGCAGATTCTGGCCAAGAGTGATAACATGTTGTAAATGGCAATGAAGATGGCAATGAAGATCATATCTAGGGTAAACAGCTACCCCATGGCTTTGATCTCATGCCCAGTGTCTCCTCTATTTTGTTTAATCTAAAAGAAAAACAGAAGGCAAAATGCCTGAGCAGAACGCCAGACCTGGGAAGTAAATCTTGCACAGTCATAAGCAAACTAGCTTTCTGTTTCCTGTTGGGAAAGCAGCTGCTGACTCAGGAATCTGGGATCCCCAAACAGGAGCACCCTTAATGAGTGTTTAGTGTATTTCTGACACGGACCAGACCACAGAGCTGTCTTTCCTTTAGTCCTGATGGAGGGCTGAATCTGTGCTGTTCTAGACAAGATTCTTTCTCAGATGACCCTTGGATGAGGAAGGCCATTCTGTGGGCTAATAGGCTGCTCTCTCTGAACCTATCTTAGGGCATCTGAGTCCTGCATAATAACTCCCCTAACAATGTATAGTCTCCAATACAGACCTGACCTTAACGTTGTCTGGTACTATTTGACTTGTTTTTGTTCATTTCACTTTCATGTTGCCCGTGGCAGCTACACTAATCCCCCAACATTATTCAATTTTATCACCCAACTACATCCACTTCACTCTTAATGGGTGGTCATACTTCCTGCTTCACAGTAAACGGAGACTCTCACTGTTCAGATAATAATATGTAATACGTATTGTGTCTTCTACACAAGGTGTTTTTTTTCTTTTACAAAAGATCTCATTAATATTAACATTATCTTTATGTAGACTTACTATTCTCTCCTTTCAAGATGATTTGAAGCCTTTGCGAGGGTTCAAACTTAGGTCTCAGGAGCGCTGTCTTCTGCTCTTTTCATTACTCTGTGGCTCCTCTCGAAACAAAATATCTCAAACCAGTAATTAATACAAATCAAACCTTCTTTCTGATATGTTCTAGATATCTTCATAAAGAGAAAAAAGACTTAAATTTAAAATCATTTGGGAAGCTGAATAGAAATTAAATTCAGGTGTAAATAGCTAATATGGATACATTTCTGCAAGCAGATTTTAGTGAGAGTGGGGAGGTCGGAGCAGCAGGTAGCATGGGAGAGAACAGGACAGGGGTCTGCCTGCAGCAACACGTGGCAAGAGGAAAGTAGCAGAACAAAGCACAAACATTGGGCCACAATGTTATTGGGTACTGGCCCTTTCAACCTCTAATGTGTAGAATGACTTAGGAAAGAAGAAGAAATGAAGAGCCAAGCTGGTTGGGCATGGCCGGGCATGTCCATGATCACAAATCTTGGGAGGCTGAGGCGTCGCACCCTGGCAATTTAACAAGACTCCAGCTCAAAAAAAAAAAAAAATTAAGAAAGGAGGCAGGGATGCAGCTCAGTACAAAGGCCCTGGGTTTAAGCTCCAGTACCACTTTAAAAAACAAACAATGAAACCAAGTAATTTATATTTTTAAAAAGGAACTATCCTAGAGGTTGTCTTAGTTTTTCTGAATGAAGCCTGCATTTTCAATCAGTATCTGTGTCAAAGCATTAGCCAAGATTTTACTGTATCAACAAAACCAACAAAAATATTCACTGGTGATTTGTGGACTTGTTGAGGGTTGTCTCAACTGCTGGATGGCAGCTTGGTCAGATTTAAGGGAAATATTATTTGCCTTCCAGAGGGGACATTCGTTTTTTTCTTTGTCTCTATCTCTGTCTGTCTCTGTATCTGTCTCTCTCTCTCTCTCAACTTAATGAATTGTGGAACCATTCATTCTCTAGAGATTCAAGTAAGATAAAGAGATTATATTTAAATGAACATTTGGCATTCGGTTCTGCAAACTGATGTGACCTAGAGTCACTTTAAAGACCTCCTATTTTCCCAGCAGAAGGACCAGTCTTTCTGAGGACCAGACCCAGGTCTAATGTCTCATTCAGCTTTTAACTTACATCGAATAATGCCTTATTAAAAGTAGACTGATGAGCTATGTGTCTCTGGGAATTAGTCTTCTCCAAGACCTGGATGCTCTCATTAAATGAGATGCCTTCTTGTTATTGCAAATAAGGTCACTAATACTGTACTTTCCTGAGAGTCTATGTGTAGAATTTATGTTGTGTGTATTCACCCATAGAATAACTTGAATAAGTATTTTTTATTAAAGTAAACTCTTAGCTAATGTATTACAGTAGCAGCTATAGTCCAAAGAGTTACTTTGGAAATCTTAGGGTTTTTTATGTTTAGTTTTATGTAAAACAATTGATTATTTATAAGCTTACTTATACATTGCTCATTCTACCACTTATAGCCCTAATTAAGAAATATCAGTAAATTAAATCAGTTGTCAATACAATGTGATTGAGGAATGTAACTTTTTGCAGAGTAGGAATGTGAAACAGGGAGATTTTATAGAGAGATAACTCTTGTCCTCTTATAAGCACGTGTCTTGTTTTATGTGATTGTTTCTACTGATCTTTCTGCAACTGAATATGCAGAACTACTTTGGAAAGAAGCAAAAGAGAACCAAGGCAATACTCTTAAAAAAAAAAAGAACAAATACACAAAACTTAGAGAATGATGTACATTACAGACACCATGTTACAGAAGCACAGAATCAAAGTAAAGGGGGCTGGTTGGGATGCAAAGTTAATCTTGTGTCCAGGGAAAAAAATTACACTAATTGTTTTAGCAGGGGTTGAACCAACAACGCAGGCCTCATTATATTAAACTATAACCAGGTGAGCTCACTAATAACGAAGAAACCTGTGAGAGAAGTCTGATGTCAAGTCTAAAGCAGTACATGCTACATCATCTCAGCATCATTGCTTCTACTGTTACCATTAACCAAAGGAATTTGGAAACAACTTCCTTAGGAGGCATTTTTAATATAGTGTACAGAATCAAAGAAGTCTTTGGGATTCAACAGCATGAATTTGGTACATGTCAAAATCACAGGGAATGATGATATTCTTTGGGCTTCATGAAATAGCTACTGGTATTTCAAAACAGAAAGAAATTATTTTTCTGCCATATGTGTCACAGTGAGAAAGTTCCAAAAGGTATTGGAACTACATTCTACTCTCATCCTTCACCTCCACTAGGAAAGTGAGAATTGACTTGACTTCTTGTTAACTTGTCATCCCGAGTGTGTTGATCTGCTTTCTATCACTATAGCAAACTACCTGAGATGATTAGTACATAAACAGACAAGGTTTATTTTGCCTCACAGTTTTGTTCAAAATCCTTATCTGTTGGCCCTATTTCTTTGATCCTGCAGAGAAGCAGCACATCATGGTTGGAGCACACGACAGAGCACACCATGCAGTTCATGACAGGAAGCAAAAGAAAGAGCAAGAGACCACTTTCTTATGGTCTATCCCCTTCAAGTCCATGACTTCAGTGACCTACAGACAGCCTATAAAGCCCCACCTTTCGATGAGTCCACCACCTCCCTGTGGCATCATCCACCTTTCGGGGACTTTCAAAACCCAAATTATAGTATCAGGCATATTTGAAATGTACTTTCATTTATTCATTACACCAAAAATACTTCTTAAGCTTTTTCTCAGTGGCAGGAGTTATTGTAGGCAATGAGGATACAGAGATGACCAAAATGAACAAGGCTGGTTCCCTGGGAAGCTATAGTGAGGAAATATAGTGAATAAAAATCTAAGCCAACATGTGAGCAAGAATTGATTATTACATGTTGATACTATATACTTTCTCAAACTTCAAAAATATTTTTTTAAGAGACACAAAGTGTTGAAAGTTATTGTTTTTTACTATGGATGTGATCTGTTTAATGTGGCACAGTGAAAGAGCTCTAAAAATACCTATTTGAAATATTCGCAGCAATTTTGCAGTTTTCATTAAGGAATTTGGTTTGGCTTTGACATCACACATGTTTACATTTGAATCCCATCTCCTCTCTGTTAGCACTATGAATTTAGGTACTTTTTCTTTTTTTTAACTTGAGTGTTAGTTTCCTGGTCTGGCAAATGGTGTAGGTTTGTGTTTCTAAATAGAATAAGTTTGAAACACATGGTACTTAGCAGATACAATACTCAAGAAATATTAGTTTGCCCTTCCAGTGAAAAAGAATGGTAACTCTTGCTCACTTATGATAGTCAGATTTATCTTATTTTGACTAGTAGGTATAAAGCATTTAGAAATACAGTAAGGAATTTGAGTTATGCTATTTTGGTGAGTGATTTTATTAAAATACATTTACTTTCTTCTAGAACTTTTCAGAGGTGGGGAATAGAACAGACAGTAGGTTAAGGTGAAAACTGCTTGTTTATCTTAGGCTGTTTCATCTCTGGACTCCGATCTAAGCATTCCTTCTGCAGGCAGAGGTTTGGTATGTGAAAAGTTGACATTCTATAGCCTGCATCATTTATCAAAATAAACTCCAGGAGCTGGGGCCCTCATGGCCTTTGGAGACCAGAGGAATGCTGTGCATGTGGTAAGGGGTGTGGGAGAGGGTAATGATCGCACCTGGGGGAACTGGCTTTTTAGAGGGTCTCAGCTCTCACCCTGCTGTGTCTCTATCATAACAAAAGCCTTGACCTCTTAGCCCTGGGTATCTGGCTGCATCTCCAGGTGCTGCTCTGAAGTTAGAGTAACATACACATAAGATATTTGGATTTTTAGATTCAATAATGTTTGGTGTGGCAGTCATGAAGATGAGTAAGAATGATTATATCCATTAAAAATATGCATTTGATACATAATTTATGCAAGTAAATCACATAAATAATAATTGTATGAAATACAATGATTTCTATAATAGGCATTATTGTTACTGAAATACCGTTTTGATAAACTAAGAAATTCACACACATTACCTCTATGAAACACCAACAAAAATATTTGGATTCAGGTGCTATTGTTTCCTTATTTCACAGAAGAGAAAACTGAGACTCAGTAAAAAATGAAGTAACTTTCTCCAAGTCTCCTAACTGGTAAATGCTGGTGCTGGGCATTGAGCCCCGGCAGTAAAACTCTGAGGTCCAGTTTGTCTGCCACACACGTTGGCGGGTCTGTATTCATCTGTATTTTCTATGACTTGAACTACCACCACCATTTTCAACTGTGATCAGTGATGTCTCTGCAAGAAAAATGACAGAGAATGCAACTTTCCCCTCCCATCCACACTACTGCTGTCTTTTTGCACAGGGCTGTAGTTCAATTAGCAGATTCAAGAAGTCCATTGAGTGAAAAGGAGGGAGGACTTTTGATTTGGACAAAGAACTGGTATCATTGGCCTTTGGAAGTTAACATTGCTATGCTTTAGTTTCTTGTTGTTAATTCATAGTTTAGTCTTTGCTTTTTCTTTTCCAAGTAAATGACCCCGTGACTTTCACGTTGGTGCTCGTGGACACAAAGCCCCGGTGATTTCAAACATAACCTTCTGAACCTTGGGGTATTGTCTTAGCCAATCACGGAGGTCAACTCTGAAGACATCTTTCAGGCTCATTTGCAGACAGCCTCCAAGAGAGAGTTTACATCTTCTGATTTTCGTTCGCGAAAGTTACTTTCATCCAAACTAAAGTGCCTGTTCATCTCAGAGACTCATACAGTGTTGGAACTTTCTCCTGAGGTCATATGCAACAGTGAACCACCGGAATCTAATGCTGCAGATCTGTGACTTGGTAGCCTCTTTCAAAGATGTCACCTGAAGCCAAAGAGGCTTAATTCTATTCTTGAAAAAGCAGTGTAAGAATTCTCTTGATCATGAAGATCGCTTACTTATCTATTTCAATTCAAAGTCATCTGGAGAGTTTAATGTATTTTTGCATTTCTTATAAATCAGGAACTCTGGAAAGTCAGAGCCCAGATCAACTTCCTGGCTTGTTAATTTTGAGTACTTGTTAGTGCAGAGCACTCACACTGGCCTCATTCACCTCTGTGTGTGCATATTTGTTTTAAAGTTATGTTAATCTAAAAACAACAAAAAAGGACGAAAAGAAAAATGAGGAAGACAACTAATTTGCCTTCTATTTTATTGCCTTAATTCAATGAGCAAATTAATTTATTCACCTTGGAAATATCATGTGTACTTACTATGTCCCAACATGCTTCCGTGAATAAGAACACTATGTCCCACCCACTTAACACAGTGGTGGAGACAGAGCCATGATTACAATAATGTAAGGTCAAGGGCACAGCAGGCTTTCTTCTAACACTGGAAAGATTTAATTGGTTAGGAAATTCTTTTTATTATATGTTTTCTTTCTAAAATTAATTTTATTGGTACATTTTAGATATATATAATAACATTCATCATATGGAATTTGTAATTGTACGTGATATATTCCCCAATCCCCTCCTCTCTCTTTGATCCCTCTTCCCCTCCTTATTTACAAAAGCTTTGTTTCCATTTCTTCCTTCTAGTCTCCCTTTTTCCTTTTACCTTCCTTCCTTTCCTCTTCTCTTCTCCCTAGTCCCTTTCTCATTTGAAAATTTTCTTCCCATTTCATGATACCTATTATACATTTTGGTCCCTATTTATACTTTTGGTTTCTCACACCAGAGAAAGCATGCAATATTTGAATACGGTTGTACAAATATTGAACACAATTGAATACAATTGATTTATTTCACTTAAAACTATGGTTTCAAGGTGCATCCATATACCTAGAAATGTCTGCAGTTTATCCTTCTCTGTGGCAGAGTAGTACTCCATTGTATAGATAACCCACATCTTCTTTAGCCATTCATCAGGTGATGGCCATTTGGGCTGTTTCCAAGATTTAGCTATTACAAATGGTGCTGCTATAAATATGGGTATGCATATATTGCTGTAGTATGATGCTTTTAATTCTTTTAGGAAGATACTGAGAGGGGAATAGCTGGGTCAAATGGAACCTCCGGTCCTAGTTTTTTGAGGCATCTCCACACTGATTTCCACAGTGATTGCACCAGTCTACACTCCCACCAAGAGAGGGTCAGGGTCAGGGTTCCTTTTTCCTCACAGCCGCGCCAGCATTTGTTATTGGCTGATTTCTTGATAATAGTCATTCTTCCTGGAGTGAGATGAAATCTCAGTGTTGTTTTAATTTGCATAATAGTCATTCTTTCTGGAGTGTTTTAATTTGCATGTTGTTTTAATTTGCATCTCTCGAATGACCAGTGATGTTGAACATTTTTTCATATTTTTTTTGCTGTTTCTACTTCTCCATCTGATAAGAGCCTATTCATTTTAGCTGCCCATTTTTGCAGTGGGTCTTTAATTTGGGGGTTCTGATTTTTTTTGATTTCTTTATATAGTCTAAATATCAGTCCTTTGTCTAAGGAAGAGCCAGCAAAAATTTTTTCCCCATTCTGTGGGTTGTGTCTTCACTCTGATGGTAGTTTTTTGCTGTGCAAGGGTTTTTTAATGATATCCCAGTTGTTGATTCTTTGTGATATTTCCTGTGCAATCAGGGTTTTGTTCATAAAGTCTTTGCCTACACCTGTGTTTTCAAGAGTTTTATCTATTCTATCTTCCAATGGATTTAGTGTTTCTGTTTTAATATTTAGATCTCTGATCCATTTCAATTTTAGTTTTGTGCATGGTGAGATATGGGTATAGTTCAGTGTTTGGAATGTGGAAAGCCAGTTTTTCCAGCATCTTTTATTAAAGAGGCTATCTTTCTTCCGGTGAAGGTGTTTGCTCCTTTGTCAAAGATAAAGTGACTGAGTGAGTGTGTTTGGAATTATTTCTGCATCTTCTAGTTTGTTCCATTGATGTTTGGGTCTTTTTTTTTTTTAAATCACTGTAGCTTTGTACTATAACTTCAAGTCAAGGATTGTGTTTCTCCCGACCTTGCCTTTGTTGCCCAGAACTGCTTTTGCAATTCTAAGTCTCTTCTGGTTCCAAATGACTTTTAGCATTTTCTCTAATTCTGTGAGGTATGCTATTGATATTTTGATTGAGATTGCGTTAAATCTGTATAACAATTTTGGAAGTATGGCCATTTTCACTATATTGGTTCTTCCTACCCTAGAACAAGGGATATCTTTCGTTTTTCTGATATCCTCTTTGCTATCCTCTTATATCCTTCTGATATCCTCTCATTTTGCAGAGCACTGTAGTTTTCAATGTGAAGGTCTTTTACTTCCTTTGTTAGATTGATTCTTAAGTATTTCATTTTTTTGGATGCTATTGTGAAAGGTGTGGTTGCCTTAATTTCTCTCTCAGTGACTTTGTTATTTGTGTACAAGAATGCTTTTGATTTTTAAATGTTGACATTGTATCCAGCTACACTACTGAATTTGGTTATTAAATCTAGAAATCTTTTGGTAGAAGTTTTTGGATCTTCTATGTAGAGCATCATGTCATCTGCAAATAATAATGATTTAACGTCTTCCTTTTCTAGCCTTATTCCTTTTATTTCTTTCTCTTGTCAATTGCTCTGGTTCTTTCCAGAACTATAGTAAATAAGAGGAGTGATAGTGGGCATCCTTGTCTTGTTCCTGATTTCAGAGTGAAAACTTTCAGTTTTTGACCATTTAGTGTGATTTTGGCTGTTGGTTTGTCATAGATGGCTTTTATCAGATTGAGATAAAAACCATCTACTAGAACTTTCTGCAGGTTTTTTTTTTAATCATAAATGGGTGTTGGACTTTGTCAAATGCTTTTCCTGTGTTTATTGAGATGATCATATGGTTTTTGTCCTTTGCTCTGTTTATATGATATATCATATTTATTGATTTGCCTATGTTGAACCATCCATGCATCTCTGGGATGAATTCTACTTGGTCATGGTGTATAATCTTCTTTATGATTTGCTGCATTCTATTTCTCAGCATATTACTGAGGATTTTTGCATCTATTTTCATTAAGGAGATTGGTCTTTAGCTCTCTTTTTTGCTTGAATCTTTCTCTGCTTTTTGTATCAGGTTAATGTATGGCTTCCAGGAATGAGTTTTGGAGTATTGCTTCCCCTTCAATTTCATTAGAGTTTGAGGAGTAGTAGAATTTGACTGTCTCTAAATTTCTTGTAAATTTAGCAGTGAATACATCAGGTCCTGGGCTTTTCTTTATTGGTAGGTTTTTAATTACATCTTCAATTTCTTTGAGTGATATTGGGTTATTTCAAATCTTTATATCTTCATGATCCAGCTTTGGTAATTTGTACATATCTAGGAATTTGTCCATTTCTTCTGTGTTTTGCATCTTATCAGAATACATGTTCTTGTAGTAGTTATTAATGATCTTCTGGATTTTGGCAGGATTTGTTGTGATTTCACCCTTTTTGTTCCTAATTTTATGGATTTGAGTCTTTTCTTTCCTTTTTTTTTTCCATATATTCCTTTTTTTTTTATAAGGTTTATCTTTCAAAAGACCAACACTTCGATTCATTGATTCTCTTTATTGTTTTCTTAGTCTCAGTTGCATTAATTTCTGCTATAATCTTTATAATTTTCTCTCTTGTGTGAGTGTTTTCTCTTTTCTTTTTCCAGAAGCTTGAGGTTCAACACTGGGTTATTTATTTCAGCTTGTTCTATTTTTCTGATGTGGGAATTTACCACTATAAATTTCCCTTGTAAAACTGCTTCATGGTGTCCCGTGGTCCCAAAATGTTGTATTGGCATTATTGTTTAATTGTAGAAACTGTCTAATTTCTTCTTTAATTTCATCTGTGACTCACTGGTTGTTCAGGAAGGTGTTATTTAATTTCCATGTGTTTTTGAAGTTTCTGTGGTTCCTTTTGCCATTTATTTCCAATTTCAATGCATTATGGTCTGATAATATGCGTGGGATAATTCCAATTCCTTTGCATTTACCTAAGCATGTTCTATGAGCTAGTATGTGGTCTATTTTGGAGAGCATCCCATGTGTGTTTCTTGTATGCAGTATATTGTTTGATATTGTTTCTTGATCCATTTTTCTAGTCTGTTTGTTTAATTGATGAATTGAGACCATTTACACTGATGGTTGTAACTGATCTGTATTGACTTATCCTTGTCACATTATTTTCCTGTTGTTGGTTCCCTTTCTTTCCTCTCTGCTTAATTATTTGCTTTGCCTGGTGGTTTCATTCTGTTGGGGTCCATGGTGGTTTTGTTATAGGGATTTAAATTTTTCACTCCAGTCTCTTTGACTTAAGGGTTTGTGTTGAGAAGTCTGCTGTAATTCTGATGAGCTTTCCTTTATAGGTGATTGGTTTCTTTTCTCTAATGGATTTTAATAGTCTGTTCTTATGTTGAATTTCTGGAATCTTGCCTAACATATGCCTTGGAATATCTATATCATCTATATCTATATCTTATCATAGCTAATTGGGGTTCTATTTGCTTCATTTATCTTTATGACAAATCTTTTTTTTTTTTTTTTGTTACCGTGCTTAGGAAGTTTTCTGCCATTACTTCTGTGAACAGGGTTTTCATGTTGTTTGTATTGTCTTCTGCTTTTTCATTGATTCTGATCAATCTTGTATTATTCTTCTTTACATCATCCAGCAGCTGTCAGATCGCTTTTTCATGGTCCCTTGCAATTTTTAAGAAATCTTTCTTTTCGTGACTGCTGACTGCAAGCCTGTCTTCTAGATTTGTTATTCTGTCTTCACATTGGTGCATTCTGCTGCATATACTTTCAATAGAATTTTTAATCTCCTGTATATCTGAATCTGTTTCACAGGTTCTATTTCTTTCCAAAGTTGAGTGTCCATAGTTTCCAGTGTTTTCCTAAGCTCCTCTTTTTTTTTTTAAAATCTGTATCTTCTCTAGATTCACCAATCCTGCCCTTCCTTGTGGTTGTCATCTCTGAAGTTAGCTGAGAAATTATTTCTGATTTGACTTTTTTCTAGAGCCTCATTCATCTGCTTTGTTACTTCTATGTTATCGCTTCAGAAAGTCCAGGTGGGTGCTTTTGAACTGTTCCATCTCATTGTCCCCTGGGTTTGCCTTTGTTGAGCTGGAAGTCTGGGGTTGCATCTTGCTTGTGTCTTCTTATGTTCTATTTTTTTTTTTTAAGGCTTAATTCCTCCATTGTAAACTGTTTATGGTAGGTATCTTTATTGCTAGTATTGATAACGCTTAGGAAATGACTACTTCTCAGAAAAGCGTCCAGGTGAGCTGGCCTTTGGGTTTTGAGTCTGTTGTAATATCCTAACTCTTCAGTTTATTGGGAATGAGAAATTGCTGCCTGTTTGGTCAAGGCCCTCGTTCTTTGGCACTGGCCTATAGTATCGTTTATCACCCTCAGGTGGTCCCAGTCTTGGCCTACAAGGAAGAATAACTGATTGAAAGAGCGATGTCACCCCAACTGAAGTAGTATAATGAGTAATAACAATAGCATCAAACACATCCTAGAAGGTGAACAACTGTGGTAGTCATTAATTTGGCACCTTTAACTGTGTGAACAATATTTGTAGTTATACAACAAAATCTAAAACAAATCAGAAAATTGTGTGTAGTAAATATCCTCTCATTATGGCAGTTTTACCCTTGGAGAGAAAATTTTAAAAAGGTTAGAGGAAAAACAGAGAAAGAGAAGACAAGAAAGGGATTAGAAGGAAGGCTGGAGGACAAAGGAAGATTACACAAACTTTGGGAACTGGTGAGGAAGACAAGAGGGAAAGAAGGAAGGAAGAACAGAAACAAGAGCAGAACAAAACAACAACAATAGCAACAACAAAACTAGAAACAATGTTCATACTCATGCAAAAACAAGAACAAACAATCAAGAAAAAGAGAAAAATAAATACATTTTTTAAAAATAAAAAAACAAAGAAAGGAAGAAAAGTGAGAAAAAAAAATGTCCTCTTCAAGGTGTGTCTCTGCTGTCAGTTAGACAGAGTGGGGAGACAGAGCCCAGATCTGTGTTGACTGAGCCTGTCAAGTCAGCAGTAGAATTATGGAAGTGGTGAATAATCCCAGCAAAGCTGGGTCTTTAGCTCCACTGACATTCAGGCTGCTTCTGGTTTCTGACTGTGAGGCTGGGACCTGAATTTTTCAGCATGCATCACTCTGCCTCCTGCCAGTGTGGACTCGGTTCCACCTCATCCTGATACTTGAAGCCGCTAGATGGAGCCAGCCTGAAGCTGCTCTGAGTTCCGACATCAGTCGATCCCTTCCAAAATGGCTACTGGCCAACCGCCCTCTTCTGAGGGGGCATTTGAATGACTCACTAGCCACTGTAGTCATCTCCACTGCTTTGTTTCACTGCTGTATTTCTCTGTGGAGGCCTCTGGAGTTGCCAGTAGTCACCATGCCTCTGCAGGTTCGAGCCACCCTTCCCACTCTGTGAGCCAGGGCTCAGGGAGAAAGCTCTGCTTGCCCCCCCCTACATTGTGGTACCTCTCTTTGTTCTTCCCATGGGCTCTATTTCTGGCTTTGGAACTTTGCAGAGTCCTGGGGACCCACTTCCCTCTTCCTTCTCTTCCACACATTGCTGTACTCCAGCATCTGGATTCCAAATATTGGAGAGGCTGTTTGCTGCTCACCATTCTGCCATCTTCCTGGAAACCCCTTATTGCATATTTTCAAAGGGAAGAGTTAAGAGACTATGAGTATATAGAGAAAAATAAATATTTTTTTTTCCAAATTTTAGGTTCATGGCTGAGATCCCTATTCAAAGAAAAAAAAAAGAGAGAAACAAAATTAATGAGAGAAAAGCATACAAATCTATACAACTTTTACATGATAAGAAACCTCTGAATTGAAGAACCAAAGAAATAGGTAAACCTGTGTGTTTTTACATTGAAGTTTGGTAAAAAGGCTACAGATATGAAGAAATATGATTGGAGGACAAAAGGGTGTGATCTAACTGTAATAAACTGGAAGGAAATTAACAAAGACTGTGCAGATTCCTCTCGTCTCTGTATCTTTAAAGATAAGGATGTTCTTTTCCTCTAGGTATAAACTGAGCACCTCTGGAATGAAGATTTTATACCTACTTCTGAAGAAGTGCAGACAATTTTTTTATGACCTAAGCCAGGCAGAACTCTTAGGGGAAGGTCAGAGAGATTTTCTTGCTTCCACTGTTTCCTCAAATGCCACAATGTCATATTTTGGGGTAATGGGTCATGTACCTCATCAATGGTGATGGTTAGTCATATAAAAATGTAGATTTCAGCTGCAAAGTAGTGAGTTTCTTGTTACTGGCAGAAATCAAATAGAATCCTTCTATTCAATTTGGATAAACCAATGGAGTTGAACAGGTGTGAACGCATCTGATAGGTTACACCTAGTATGCAATATATTACTTCACTTTTAGGCATTAAAAACTAGTGGTGCTTTATGATAAATGAAATTTCTCTGAAAAAAGCAAACCCAAACCTCTTCCATTACAATAAAAAGAAGGCAAAATACTTTATTTTGAAATATTAATTTTTTCAAATGTGCTATATTTTTCAAAAGTTTTTCTCTCATCATTTTCTTAAAGATTTTTTTCCTTTTTGTTATTTAACAAGTAGAACCTAAAATCATTTTCTTCCTGCCCACAAAATCTCAGCTCTTCTAAATAAAGTTTTTTTTAACACAAGAATACTTATTAACATAAATTTACTAATGTATATATGTGTATAATCCACGTACATATCTGAATATACTTGTAACAGAGATACAGTCTTTGATGTTATTGAAAGCAATTGCCACAAGATGTTGACATGAAAATATTTTTCTTGCTTACATAGAACCTTGTCTTTTAATCAGTTTCAGTATCGCAGCTCAGCTACGGTATATCTGATGCGTGTGCTGGGAACTATTAAAAAAATTTCAACAAATTGAATTGTGAAGGTCAGATTGGTTTTTGTCAGTGGCTCGTGAATTGGGCAGCATCTAGTGTACAAAGCAGGCAGGAGCTCTGCTAGGTGGGGCAGAGCGCTGCACTTGGCTGGCTTCAGTAGGAAACAGTACTGTGTAAAGCACGGATTAGTTAATCAGGTCACTTCAGGTAGCATTTTCTTCCTACGGACTAAGCAGAGGGGACTGGGGTTTCCTTCCCGTGCCAGTTTAGACTGGGCCTCTTCTGATTGGTTGCTATGGTCCTCTCTCCCTGCCTCACTTTCTTTCTTCCTTCTTCTCTCAAAAACTTCTGCAGAATTTGGTGTCATCTCTGTCCTGACTTCTGAGAAGGATGGATCTCTAACAGTCTGGGTTTTGTTTTGGGCACGTGGACTATCAGCATGAGTGACACGTTTTGTGGTTGGTCTCTTGGGGTCTAGTGCAGGAGCTCAGTTTGAATCAACAACCTTCCATAAACTTTATTTAATGAAACCAAAGTCATAAGAGTCATGAACCTTTGTTATATTCATTACATTTGTATGTTCATTTCTCTTAATAACAGAGTTGTTTTTTCCTATGAATTCTTCCATTATTGTTTTTTAATTAACATACTGTAATTTTTGATAATTGCAGATGCAGTTAATCTTAACTAATACTAATTGAGCCATTGTTATAGGCCTGGTATTGTCTTAGTCATGATTATTTGAAGTTGCAAGAAACCAGACATTCTTCAGCAGCGGGGCAGAATGTTCTGACAGCCAACCACCAAACAACCCCGAGGGAAGGGTGCTATTTGCTTTACCCTGGACAGCTTTCTGTTAGTCCGTATAGCATAATATGAATTTCTTCCAAGAGAATTGCGTCAAGAAGTGAAAACCAGAGCAAAACACCTGACTTCTGAAGCCCCAGGTGATTTGAAAATGAGAAGGAAGTATAGCAGAGTTTGCCTGGAACACTTTGGGTATCCACATAGAGGAGACTTCCCTGAGCACTTTTGAGATCTTTTCCATTTAATAACCTTTTACGTGTTTTGTATTTTATTTATTTGTTTATTTGGATATGCCTCTGCCTTGGGGAATTAACCTTTTGCTGAAGTTGCAGGAACAGCCACCTTCATTGTGCAAGACAGGTCCTAAAAGTTGAGGGTTGTTGATTGTTGGTTCCAGAGTACCTGTAATTTCAACGAGGATGTTTGGCAGAACTAATTTAGCCCACATAACTTTAAAAAGTTTTTAGGAATCATTCACAGGAAATTTCTGAATCGTTTGCAGAAGAATCTTGTAGGATGAAATATGTAGTGCAAATGGCAGTTTTGCCTTTCCTGGTGTCCTACTCACTGAAACTGTGTCACTCTGTTGCACCCCAAGGGGTCAGAAGGTAGCCCCTTCTCATCTGCTTGAAAGAGTAAATTTGCTTAGAAAAATAATTTTCATCCAGTTGACCTGACGACATGAAAAAACCTCTTCGGCCAACAAATATGTATGGATTATTGTTGCAGGTTTTTTCTTTTTCAGCGTTGAGGGACTTGTGTTTGCCAGGCAAATGTGCTGGCTCTAAGCTACATCCCCAGTCTTTAAGTTTTATGAAGAAGGAGTAGCTTCTGTCCCCAAGAAACTTGTAATTTATTTGAGTGGGGAAAATTCTAAAAGTCATATTATCAGTAAATGCTGTCAGACTTGCGAGGAAGCCCCCAGCTTCTGAGAAGTGTGTTGTTCCACAGCCGCTAATTTAGCTGCTTCTTAATCAGTCCACGAATTTGTAAATGATGGGGGTTTTAGGAATGTGAGTCCTTGTGTCAGAATACACCTGTTATTGGTGCTTCAGATCTTTGAGAAACGGATTTCCCCTCTTTGTGACTTGTTTTTTCTAATTGTCCAGTGTCAAGGAAGTTCTTTAAGAGAATACTTAGTTTGGTATTGTCAATAAATAGGCGACACAAATTTTCTTACCGTAGTTGATATGGAATTTGGCAGGGAGTTGGATTTGGAGAGTCATTAATTCATCTCCTGTCCTAAAGCAGCAGTGTGACTGCATTTGTTTCATGGTATTTTGGTCATGGTAAGGGCTACCGGTGCGGACGATCTCCCTTTGTTATTCATTGTTGGCAGATCTGAAAGATAAGGGGGAAAAAGAAATTGTATTTTTTTCTCACCCATTACTAAGTTCATGGTTGATGCTTCTATAACAAAAGTCAGATAAGCAAGAGAAAAGCATAACAAATTTATTTAATCAAAGCTTTAGTGATGAGAACCTTCAGAAATAAAAATATCAAGAAATGAGATAAGCTATATTTTTGGTTAAAAATTTACAAGTTGTTTATTTCTATAGTTTTCTACTTAATAATTTTGACCACTGTTGACCACAGGTAACTGACGCCACAGAAGCAAGGTCACAGATGATTTGTCTCTATGGTAAGAGAGACACTATTATGAAGTGATTACCTTAAAATTTCACAGATATGTAAGAATAGTGAGAATAATAATTACCATTTGTTGATGATCCACTATGGCTAGGCACTTCACATACTACTTTATTCATGCGCGGGTTTGCTGGAGTGGAGAGTTGCGTAGAAGAGTGATTGTATACAAGGGAATATGATCGAATGGTAAAAAACTGGGAAAACGTATCAAGGCCTGTTTGTCCTATTCCTCTTGGCATGGCTATGTCTCCATTCTCTTCCCCAGGTACAGGGTGGGACACCTGTCACACAAGGGCATTCAGGAGAGAAGTTTGGAAAGAATTTTCTGCTTTTGCAGTTTTCTCAGTGTCCATGGTGCTGTCGTTTAGAGTAGATGTCCTAAAACCCAACAAAGGCAAGACGTTTTTCTGTCAGGGCTAAATCACAAGTAATTTGACCGCTTAAAGCTGGATCCATATGAGTGAACCGCCCCAGCAAAGTGGTTCGGACTAGTAACATTTAGTATTCCACAATGTCAACCTAGTTACCTTACAGGATAGAAAGTTGTAAAGAAAAGACAAAGGCTCCAAGTGGATAGACTTAGTGATAGGATTGAAATAGCTTAAAACAGGAAGGGTATCTCTTTCAATAATAATTGTATTTTCCCTTAAAGCCTCCTACCCCTCATTTATATCCCTTTGCCTGGCTACTTGGAAATTAATGCCACTAAGGTTTTCAGTGCTATTACCAATATGCTAATGCTTTTATATTTGGGAGTTTAGGAAGCAAAAGACTCAGAGTTAATTTTTTATTTATTTTTATTTTTAAATTTTTTTTTTTGTTTTGAGACAGGGTTTCACTTTGTGCTTCAGAGTGGCCCTGAACTCACTCTCTAGCCCAGACTAATCTCAGACTTGCTGTGATCCTCCTGCCTCATTTTTCCCAGTACTGTGATTACAGGCATGTACCAACACACCTGGCGCAGAGTTAATTTTTAAAGTTAAAAAAATTTATTTTAGATTAGGCCAAGTTGTCTCCATGCAGCTCTTAGATACATAGTGACAGAATAATATTTCAGTTGATATCAGTAGGTGTTTATCTCTTTTAAAATTCAGTGTGTGCTACTGCTTAATAAGATTCTTCCAAAAGAAAATCGGGGAATAGATCATCCAGAGAAGTCCTCTTGGCTATTATAAATTTTTGACTGTATGTGGTTAACATTAACAGACATAGATTGAAGCCCATGTGGAAGAAATTTGTGCTATAAACATTTCTTGAAATCTTATGACTACTGAAGTTGCAGGCAATAAATCTATCATAGGTGTATATATGTAGCTATTGCTCAGGTGGTAGATTCCTGTTACTAGTTTATGAGGTAGTATTTATCTTTCTTCTGTATAGCAGAAAATGGTAGCTGTTTGAACAGAAAAGCAAAAAGGCAAACTTACTTTGTCATGTAGTATCTCCTGTTTTAGTGTCAATTAAGTAAACTTGTAATGATTTACCAGCTTGAGTAAAATTATGCCCCAATAGACAGCCCCATAAATACTTCTACAAAAAATACTCTGTCTGGAGGCAACACCAGTGGACCGTGAAGATGACTCCCATCCAGAGACAATTACAGGACTCCAGAGTGAGGCAGGGACTTTCATCCTGCCTTTGACTGGGACACAGACTCCTGACTTCAGCAAAAAAGCAGATTATTCCCAGATGTGGAGTGATACAGTGTGTAGTGATGCCTCAAGGTTGTCTATTTTACAGCTCTATTGAAGGACTTCTGATTCCAGCTATGACGAGTAACTCTTATCAGACTAACCTTTCTGCTGATGTCAAGTAAAGGTTAGGCTTAGGGCCAACTGCAGAGTTCGATAAAGTACAAAGCAAACCAACAAAATCATCTTTATGGAATCATTATGGAGTCACTGGAGAATGATCTACAGAGTCAGGATTTGAGAAGCTAAGATCCTATAGAAAAGGAAACGAAATGAGGTGAGTCCTAATTTACTGGTGTTTTTACCCCTCAGGACTTGGGGCACACTCTGAGAAGAAGGCAACATCTTTAGAGCCCAAGCAGCCTCACTGGGAAAGAGATACAAAACTTGTAATTTACAACAGTAGCCAGATGACTAGAACTTGAAAGGTTCTCATGATGAGAAGAAAATGTTGCAGAGAATTAAAGCTAGCACTCTGCAGTTTCCCCTTGATTCATTTGATGACTTCTAAAGTGTATGTGCTGATGATAAAATACATATAAACCCAGCAGATTACAGTTGCTATGAGGCTAAAAATTTTAAGTTCAAATATATTGGCAATCTGAAGGTACTGAGGAATTCAGGTAAGTGGAATTCAGGTTTTCCAAGGTGGGTGTTTTACCCTAACCCTTCTTTTTAAACTCTTAATGGAGTCATGCACCAGGAGAAAAGACAAAAAGTGGAAAAAGAAGAAACATTGCACAACTCATTTTATGAGTCCAGTATAATCTTGAAATTCAAACCTAGAAAGAATATTACAAAAAGTAAAATTTAAAAATGAATTTCTTACATATAGATTTAGGATCTCAAATAAAATATTAACAAGTCAAATACATCATAATCAAATTGGGATTATTCTAGAAAGCATAATTCATATACTATTAAAAATCCAATATCACAATATATCACAGTAAAAGAGCATAAGAAAACACCATGATATCTCAACAGATGCAGAATTGCATTTGATAAAAATCCAACACTTGTTCATGCTACCATACCCTAGGAGCTAGAAATATAAAAAATACCTATACCATTGATGAAATTCCTAAAAATCTTACAGCTTATCATTTAATGAGGAAACAGTAAATGTCTTTTCTCCAAAGTTAGGAACAAAACACCAATATCACTATTTTTATTCAGTATTGTACGGGGAGACTTGGCTAGTACAAGATCAAGCAAACAAAAGAAGAGGGCCATAAAAATTAGAAATTTAAAAATATTATGTTTTTGACCCCCAGCACCAAAAAAAAAAAGAAAAAAAAATTATGTTTTTGGAAATGATGTAATTGTATATATAGAAAATTCAAATGAATAATTAAATAATCAGGCTTGATATGTCAGTTAACAAAGTCCCTGAATACATGGTAAATATACAAAAACTCTATTATTTTTCTATATAGAGGAACAAACAGATACATGATACTCTTTTTAATGGCATCAACGGCAGCAGCTAGATATCTGAGAATAAACTTTTCTAACACTGATAATCTATAAACAGAAAATGATGAAATATTACTGAGGTAAACCAAAGAAGATCTAAACAAAAGAAGAGATGTACTATTTCTAAGAATTGAAATACACAATTCAAAGATGTCCATTCTCCCTAAATTTATTTATAAATTTAGTACGATCGCAATAAAAATTCCATCAGCATTTCTTTAAATGGAAATCGATAATTTGATTCTCAAATTTTATTTATTTATTTATTTATTTATTTATTTATTTATTTATTTTTAACCAAGAACATGTATTGGTACAATGTACATATAATGATTACATTCATCTCATTTATTTTGTACCTGTACATGATGCATCTTGGTTTTCCCCCCTCTTCCCCGCCCCTCCCCTCTGTTCCCTCTATCTCTATTTACAGCAGGTTTATTCACATTTCTCCATGACTTCCTTTTCCCCTTTCTTTCCTTCTTTTCCCTTCCTGCTTTTCCCCCTTCTCTCTTTCTAGTTTTCCTCTCCTCTGTATATTATCTTCCTATTATATCTATTACACCTCTTTGTCCTATTTACACTTATGGTTTCTCATATTAGAGAAACAATTCGATGTGCATTCATGAGTGTCTGATTTATTTCACTTAGTAGTATGTTCTCAGGGTACATACATTTACCTATAAATATCTCAAGTTTATCCTTTTTTATGGCAGAGTAATACTCCATTGTGTAGAAAAACCGTATCTTCTTTAGCCATTCATTAGTTGTTGGGCATTTGGGTTGTTTCCAAGGCTTAGGTATTACAAACTGTGTCGCTATAAACATGGTTGTGCATGTATCACTGTGGTACAGTGTTTTTAATTCTTCTGGGAAGATACTAAGCAGAGGAATAGCTAGGTCAAATGGAACCTCTAGTTGTAGTTTTTTGAGGAATCTCCACACTGATTTCCACAATGGTTGGACCAGCCTATATTCCCACCAACAGTGGAAAAGGGTTCCTTTTCCCCACAGCCCCACCAGCATTTGTTATTGGTTGATTTCTTGTTGATAGCCGCTCTTTCTGGAGTAAAATGAAATCTTAGTGATGTTTTAATTTGCATCTCTTAAATGACCAGTGATGTTGAACACTTTTTCATATATTTGTTTGCCATTTGTATTTCTTCATCTGAGAGGTGTCTATTCATTTCAGATGCCCATTTTTGGATTGGGTCTCTAAATTTGGGGGGGTCTGATTTTTTTTTAGTTCTTTTTGTATACTAGATGTTAGGCCTTTGTCTGAGGAATGGTTGATAAAATTTTTTTTCCCACTCTGTGTGTTTTCATACCACTCTTGGTGATTTCTTTTGCTGTGCAAAAACTTTTTAATAGGATGTGATCCCAAGCGCTGATCCTTTGTGCTGTTTCCCGTGCAGTCTGAGTTTTGTTCGTAAATTTTTTTCTTATCCCTATGTCTTCAAGAGTTCTTCCTATTCTATTTTCCAGTAGATTTAGTGTTTCTGTTTTAATATTTAGGTCTCTGATCCACTTTGATTTTAGTTTAGTACACAGTGAGAGACATGTATCTAGTTTTAGTTTTCGGCATGTGGTAAGCCAATTTTTCCAGCACCATTTGTTAAAGAGGTTATCTTTCTTCCAGTGAGGGTGTTTCGCTCCTTTGTCAAAAATGAGGTATTTGAGTGTGTTTGGAGTTGTTTCTGCATCTTCTAGCCTGTTGCACTGATCCTCAGGTCTGTCTTTTTGCCAGTACCATGCTGATTTTATCACAGTAGCTCTACAGTATAATTTCAAGTCAGGGATCATGATTCCCCCTGCCTTGGCCCTGTTGCTCAGAATTGTTTTTGCTATTCTTGGTCTCTTCTAGTTCCAGATGAATTTCATGATTGCTTTCTCTAATTCTGTGAAGTATGCTATTGATATTTTCATTGGAATTGCATTACATCTGTACAGTAGTTTAGGAAGTATGGCCATTTGTACTATGTTGGTTCTTCCTACCCCAAAACATGGGATGTCTTTCCATTTTCTGACATCCCTTTCAATTTCCTTTTTTAGAGTACTATAGTTTTCACTGTAAAGATCTTTTACTTGCTTTGTTAGATTGATTCCTAAGTATTTCATTTTTTTAGGTGCTATTGTGAAGGGTGTATCTTTCCTAATTTCATTCTCAGTGAGTTTGTTATTTGTATACAGAAATGCTATTGATTTTTGAGTGTTGATTTTGTATCCAGCTACCCAACTGAATTTGGTTATTAAATCTAGAAGATTTTTGGTGGAGTTTTTGGGGTCTTCTATGTAGAGTATCATGTCATCCACAAATAATGCTAGCTTAACTTCTTCCTTTCCTATCTTTATTCCTTTTATTTCTTTCTCTTGCCTAATTGCTCTGGCTAATGTTTCCAGAACTATATTGAATAAGAGTGATGATAGTGAACAGCCTTATCTTGTTCCTGAATTTAGAGTGAAAGCTTTCAGTTTTTGACCATTTAGTATGATGTTGGCCATTGGATTATCATAGATGGCTTTTATCAGATTGAGGTATAGACCATCTATTCCTAATTTCTGTGGGTTTTTTTTTTTATCATGAATGGGTGCTGGATTTTGTCAAATGCTTTTTCCACATCTATTGAAATGATCATGTGATTTTTGTCTTTGACTCTGATGATATGGTGTATTACATTTATTTTTGTCATATGTCGAACCACCCCTGCATCCCTGGGATGAATCCCACTTGGTCATAATGTATAATCTTCTTGATAATTCATTGTATTCTGTTTATCAGTATCTTACTGAGAATTTTTTGCATCTATGTTCATTAGGGAAATTGGCCTATAGTTCTCTTTTTTGGTTGGATCCTTTTCTGGTTTTGGTATCAGGGTAATGCTTGCTTCCAGGAATGATTTTGGGAGTACTGCTTCCCTTTAAATTTCCTTAAAGAGTTTGAGGAGTAGTCGTATTAGATCATCTTTGATTTTCTTGTAAAATTCAGCTGTGAATCTATCAGGACCTGGGCTTTTCTTTGCTGGCAACTCTCTCTTAAAGTGGCTGTGCCATTTTGCATTTCTGTAAGCAATGAATGGAGTTCCTGTTGCTCCAATTTCTCACCCTCATTTGGTGTTGTCAGCTACAGATTTTGGCTATTACTAGAGTTGCTAAAGATATTTTTGTGGTATATAGTGGTGTCTCAGTGTTGTTTTAATTTGTATTTCCCTGGGGACATGTGATGTGGAACATTTTCTCATGTGATTGTTTACCCTCTGTGTATCTTTATGAGTAAGCTGTCTGTCAAAACCTTTGACCCATTTTTAAATTCAATTTTTGTTTGTCAAGTTGTAAGAGTTCTTTTTGTATTTTCCATAACAGCATCTTATTACATTTGCCTTTTGTAAACATTTTCTTTTTATCTGTTGTTTGTCTTATTCTCTTGACTTTATCTTGTACAGAATAGAAAATTTTGAATTTTAATGAAGTTCCACTTATCAATTCTTTCTTTAATGGATTATGGCTTTGACGTTGTACAAAATGTTATCACCGTATCCAAGCTCACTTAAACTTTCTCCTATACCACAAATAGTCTATTTTAACAAGCTTTTGTGAAGGGCCGCCACTTTCTGAAGGCAAGCTGGTCAATGTAAGAGTTAAAACATGTGAATCGTGGCTCCCCCAAGTCTAGGACTCTGGTAGTAAGGAGGGAGGGAAGAGGGGTCTGTGGAGCGCCTGTCAGTTTCTGTGACACATGAGCAATCATAAGACTTCCATTACCACACAGCTACAGGGACACAGCAAGTGTCTGCTTTGCCTTTCTGAGCAGGAATGAAGTAAGGAAGCTATAAACATGTCAAATCTGGATCTACCCCTTCATTTAGGAGGAGTACTTCCACTTTCGTTTGTCTTATACTCTAGTCTTAGATAAGTGTACAAAAAGAGAACACAATTCTAAAGACATATAAAAGATGAAAATTTAAAAAAAAAGCATGCTTACTTACAGACACTATGTTTTGTTCTTCTGAACAAAGCAATAATTATAGGTGAATCTAGTTTTCACTGTCAGGCTACTGGATTATAATATTCAATAAATGTCTAATTCATACTCCTCTGAGTGGCTTACAATTCCAGGACCATGTAGTATATGGATTTTTTTTTTTAAATTTGCAAGCTTTGGGGGCAACTAATGCAGTGTTTGGCTAATGCAAAATCATTCTGTATTATTAGAATTTAAACAAAGCATATGCATGATAAATGTTTGCTGCTGCTTGTGTGCTGTTGTGTATGGTCTTTGAAAGCCTGCCCGCTTCAACCAAAGGGTGTTTTCCTACTTTTGTCAGGCACAAAAGCAAGCACCCTTTGTTTCTTCCTCACAGCTCTAATTTTCCCTGCCGGATGAATTTACCAAGTTGAGAATCTGAGAGGTCTTAACATTAGCAGAATCTACAAAGTGCCAGAGGGGCACAAAACCCGCGCAGGGAACATTCGCTCTCTAGGCTCAGTGGTGTGGTTGCCACAGCTACCAAAGCTGCTGATTTTTCTACACTGTGTTCACAGGGAAAGAGAAGCTCTCACGGTAACAGGACGTTCATTATACAACTGACAATGCTATTTATTTGCTTTGATATTCACACTTTAACCTGCATACGTAGTCCTGAAGAGGACTTTTTGGAAACACTCAGCTAGGTGGGGGAGGGGTAGACAATGTCTGAGGAGTGTAGATTGTAAAGCAAACGAATCTTTTGGTATGATTTTTCCCTAGACTTTGCTATCCATTCATACATTGACTTGAGCCAATGTTAGCACTTTGAAGTGCTGCGTTTGCCACAAAGAAAAAAATATATATATTATGGCTCACATTTCCAAATCTATGGGACACACAGATTTTTAAACTAATTATATATATCTCATATTCATGTGCACACTATATGTGCCAATTTTCAAACAATTTAAAAACAGCAGTTGGGAGAATAAAAATGGCAGAGTAAAGACCAGCAGCAAAATACAGCTTCTTGGGGACCTGAAATTGAAAACCTGGAAAACAACAATTTGGTGAAGAATAAAAGAAGTAGATCTGTGCGAATTAAGAGGGAGCTAACAGGAAAACTACAAACTACAAAGAAACTGGAGAAATGGAGCACAAAGCAGAGAAAACAATGAAGCAGCCTGGAAAGCTAGTCTGGCTCCCTGGCAGGGAGACCTGCTCCCACTAACACAATATAAACAGGAGACGAAAAAACAGCTGACCAGGCTGAGAGTGCTAGCACCAGGAAGGCCCCACAATTTTGCAAAATAGTGCAATATTTTATTCTAAAAGTGACCACTTCTGTGTTGCAAGCTCGAGTTGGAGAAGAAATCCAGTGCAGCACCAACCATATTTGAGAGTGTTTAATAGGCACCATTTTGAGAAGGGGGTTAACTGTTTAAGACGAGATACATAACAACTGCAGAAAAAGTACACTTCAGGGTTTCTGGGTCACCCTACCACAGCGACTGGGTAGGAGGTGGTTACAAGAGACCATTGTGAAGAGGGCTCAAGCTAGAGATAGACCCCCTGAGAAGTTTAAACTCGGATCAAGAAAGACACAGGCATTCCATCCTCAAAGTTGAAAAGCCAGGCTGAATTTGCACAGCTTTGGAGAGGGCCATATCTGAAAATGCTGGTATTAAATCCAGCAGACTGCTTAACCGCCCCTGCCCCCGGCCTCTGCTCCCAAACAGAACTCGGAACTCGGAGGTCTGTTTTCCTTATTTGGTAATGTGACTAGTGATACAACTCAGCTTGGCTGGTAGGCACAGCCTGGGGTGTATGGACAGTGGTCCCTCTGGAGCAGGAGGGACACCTCATAAACTTCAGGCTGTAAAGGTAGGTAGAGAAATCACAGAGTGACATGGAAACTGGGAGCAGCTAGAGTGACTATTGCCTGAGAATAGATACCATTAACTGACCATGCTAAGCAGGGAAGTTGGGGCAAGATTCATCATTCACACACAAAATCGTGAGTGTGGAAATAAAATAAGTCTTAGTAATGACTCCCTATTCACCTCTCATATCCATTGGATTCCAATACTGCAGATCATGGAAATAATTTAAAATCACAGAGGAATTTTTTGTACTCATTTCTCTTTTTCGGTGGTTTTTATTTCATCTCGTTTATTTAAAAATTTTGAATAAGGAACACTCCTGCATGATTAAATATACAGTAAAAATGATATGCAGGAAAGACTCTGCTCCCATCTTTACCTTTGTGAGCTCCATTTTTTTTTCTGGCATTTTTTTTCAGGCATTATTAATTACTGAGTATCCCTGCAGACTTTCTCTTTGTATAACCAAGTAAATGCAATGTACATATCATCATTTTCCTTCTTGCTCACACAGACTGTAGCACACTGTATTTTGCTATTTTCACTTAATGATATCTCTTGGAGACCATTATTAGTACTTCAAGAGCTTTGTCATTTTTTTCTTACGTTTGCATAGTGTTTCTTTTCATGGTATGGGTATACAGTAATTTATTTAACCAGCTCCCTCGTGATAGAAACCTGGATTATTTCCAATTTTTTACTACTACACACAGAGCTTTTGATAAATAACCTTTATATATGTTGTATCATACATATTTATTATTTATTTTCACAGAAATGAAACAAAGCCAAACTCTAACGAGAGTCATCCTCAGTTTTGGGGCAAGCTTCTAAATCAGAGGCTTTACTTTGGTTACTTTTGTGAACTAAAGTTACTAATCTATTTCTTTGTTATCCACCTTATTTTGTTAAGAAAAGTAGCTTTCATTTTTACATAATTACCAGCTGCCCAGATATTTGAGAACAGATGTTTGTCTTTGGGGTTGGGGGTTACTAGAGATTGAACCCACGTCTTGATGCCTGCCAGGCAAACATTCTACCATTGAGTTGTATGCCCAACCCAATACTTGTCTTAGGTATATCCATAAGGGTGGCTAGAACTTCTGTAGAAATATTGCTTTCCCATGAAAATGATGGAAGAAAGAGACATTTCCATAAAAGCCATGTAAATAACATACCCAAACTCTCAGCTTCTACTTCAACTGCCTAAAACGCTGAGCATTTCTCCTGGCTTCTTTCCTTTATATTCCTTTCTCCACCACCTATATTTTTCCACAATTGCAGCATTGTTGTCAATCCCCCTTTTTATTCTGTAATAGAGGAAAGCTTTTCTTTCTTCTACTCATTTTAGGTTCATCGGGTAGGGCCCCATAAATTAGGTAGAGAAAAGACAGATTAACAAGAGAACAGAAATTTATTAATGCTGACCTACCGCATTACACACAGGATTACTCAATGATGATCCACTCAAAGGGGTTGTTAGAATTTGGCTTTATATAACATCTTTAACAAAAAAAAAAAAATAAGGAGAAAGGACCTTGAGTTTCTAGGGTGGAACTATGTGAGGGCACTAATGGTAGATAAGGAAGGAGTGGCTAGTTGAGTTTCTCAGGTACATTCCTCCGGTTCCTTATCTTGGTTGATGAGGCCAAACTTTGCTTCATGGATCAGCTTCTCTCCTTCCTGTTGGACAGAGGATGGGCACATTTCTATGCACTGTATGCTGCTTAGGCAGGGTTGGGGCAGACAGCTTCTCTGGCATCTGCTTCTTCTCACTTGCCTCAACTCAAAATAATGCTGAGCTAAAAAGCGCCACATTTCAGGGTGGTGTACAGTGCCACCCTCCTTTCTGTCCTGTTTATTCCATTTTCTGTGATGTGTCACTTCTAAATATGCCTTTTATTCTACAATACCTGTATCAATTTTTTGTTGTTACTGCTGTTGTTTGTCTCAAGAAATTCTTTGGCTGATTACTTTAAGAAATTGGTTTTTGATTATTTACTCTTCCCCTAAGCACTCCATGGGAAATTTAAAATATGGGCAAGATGTTTTGTTTTTTTTGTTTTTGACTTGATTATTTAGGGTTTTTTCTTTTTGTCATTGTTAAAAAGAATAAAACAAACTTTCGAATTTAAAAGCTGCCTAATACAGTTTAACATTTTTAATTGATATGTTCTCATAGGTTAGTGTTTTCAAGAGGCCAGTATCTCCAACACTGCTCAGCCTGATTCTACTTGTTCCTCTCACTGAAAACAATGGCTTGTAGGAAAGTTCCATGAATCTCTTTTTCTGGTTTTGGTTGCAGCCATTCTTCTAGGGGGCTTCATTATCCAGGACATGCTCTGTAATATTCATATCTATCTATCTATCTATCTTTCTATCTGTCTATCTATCTATCTATACTGCATTTCATGCCTACAGTATTGCGATGAAGACAGAAGTAGGAGGGGGTAGGGAGTGAACTCTACTTTCTTTTCTCCACTTATTAGGCCATTGTATTTCATTGATTGATTCATGGCCATCTTTTTTTCTCTTTTACTGCCTGTGTTTTTGTTCACTGGTGCATAAACCCCTTCCTCCATGGATCTCTGAGCAAGTAATCTCTTCTCCAGCCGCCTTTATCTGCCTTCCAGAATTCAGAATGCAAAGGTCAGGGGAAGGGGATGGAAAAAGAATTAAGACCTGTCATGTACGTGCATCAGCTCCCCACAAGGAATGTAGTCATTTATATACTACAAGCATATATAATAAAAAATTAAAACTTAAAGTAAAAGATCTACTAGTCCAATTGGGATGGTTTATTGGTTTGGTTTGTTTAATTATAATCTGAGGTAAATTGATCTTACTCTATCCTTCTTTTAAAAAATATATTGATACTTCAGTATGCTTAGGATGGTTCTAAATACTTACTCATTCATTTGGTAGTTATTTATTCTAAGAATGAACCAGTCTGATTTTGTACAATTTTGTGTACAGTTGCAGAGATACAGTTACTCAAAGATGTAGAGATCACACATTTTTGTGGCATTGCAAAGGATGACTACTGGTTTAGGAATTCAAACACATTTTATTATATGACTGAGAATAAACAAAAACCATGGTTTTTTTCCCCAGTGGTTATGGTCACTTTTTGATTGTTAATATTCCAAAATATTATTCTTACTGACAGAAAGAGATTTAGAAGAAATGAATACAAGACAAAAAAGCAGAAAATAGGCAGCAACAAAGGGAGAGGAAATTATATCCAACCAGATTGCAGTACTCAAACTGTGGATAAACTGATGACCTCCCTGGTTTTCTAGGCTGATTACTCCCTCCTCGGGGAGATATTACAAACAAAGATTTACTATCAAAATATTGTTTCTTTGTCTGAAAACTAATTTACCAAGCATGGAGATCAGAGGTGTGAAGCAGATGGGAAAGGCAACCTGGTCGTCTGCCTTTAAGGAATCAACTGCAGAGAGGGCTGCAGCAAGTGGATTGGAAATGTCACTTGAGCCCCGAAGCTCCATAAATATCAGGAAAGAAGACAATAGCAATCCCAGCCCACAGCACGCAAAGCCACTCTCTAGTGGCAGGTATTAAACATTAATGACTATTTCTATAATAAGGGGTGAGAACCGCTCTTTGCTGTAGATCTGTCCAATCATTTGGGTTGTGTTGGATTTTCAACAGCAGCACATTTCATAAAATTTTTTCCTGTTCCTTTTATGTCTGTGAGAATCTTCAGCCTGGAGGTAATGAAGTGCTTCCTTTATCACTCTGCATCACTGAAATATTTATCTGATTATGTGAATAAAAGATTATTGCAACAATAGGAACTCCAACCCTGCATATAGTCAGTGAAACATCAAAAGGACAAAGAAGGAGACTTAATGGATATAATAATTTGTAGACATTTGCCAACAGCCTTGTGACTAACAAAACATACTGCTGTATGTTGCAGCTTGTTTGCGGAATGTAAACACACACAGTGTTAAACATAGGACCAAAAGCCAAGTGACAATTGGTCCTCCGAGTAATGTTTGACATCAATATGTTTAAAAGCCTTTTTCATCCATTTGAACACTTCTAAGTACATCCTTGCCATCTTGTTGATTCTAAGCGGTGTCCTGAAGAGAACATGGATTCTACCAGCAATTCTCCCAGGACCTGTTTTATTCTGTCTTTGTTTTATTAGCTAGTGCGTACAAAGCACAGAAATGCCTAAGTACAGATGGCTTCCAATTTCTACCTGCCTGGCTATGAAGACTTTAGTCTTTTACGAGTGAGACTGAGCTAAGCACTTCTTGGAATAAATGGAGCAGGCAGCATAAGTTGGATGAAGCACTTTTGCCTTTACTGATTGGCATGAAGGTCACTGAGCTTTCACTTCTGTGAGGCCCAGCAGAGAGTGAGACCTGAGCTACTTCAGTTGTCAGAGCTGTTGTCCCGAAGCCTTTGGTACTGAACAGCCAGCGTGTGGACTCAGAAACCCAGGGGAGTGCGAGGAGCCACCTTCGTGTCCTGCTCAGCAAGGAGCGAGGCGGGGATGCTCCACTGCAGCACTGAGGGAGTCCTCGTCATTTGAAGGTTGGCCAGTAGGCTCTCAGTTCACACACACCTGCCTCCCATGTGTGCTTGTGCTCTGGGCTGGACGCTGACTACGTGTCTGTTATCTTCATTACTGCTGAGTCTTAGGTTGTTGAGGTGTTTCAATCACTCTGCAATTTTACCTTTGTCCCTAGTAAACTGTCATCCAGGGATTCCCACAGCACCTCCTTCAATCTGTCTTGGTTCTATTGGGGCTGCTCTGCAGGGCTCCACACCAACTATGTGTTGCACAGTAAGGAAGTCCTTACCCCAGAAGGCTTCCTAGTATGTGTTTTTGCTTTATTGGCTACATTTTTGGGATAAAATCTAAAAAATAAAAATTGCCCAGATCAGTGTCTGATACTTTCTCTTACAATTTCTTTATGGTTTTTCAGTTTCTGGTCTTATGTATAAGTCTTTGGTCAATTTTGAACTCATTTTTGTATGTGGCGTGAGATAAAGTATCTAATTTTGTTTTTCGGCATGTGGCTTTCTAGTTTTCCCAATACAATATATTAAGGACATTATCCTTTGTCTGTTGTGTGTTCTTGGCACCTTTGTCGCATGTCTATTGGTTCTACATACATGGGTTCATTCCTAGTCTCTCAGTTCTGTCCTGTCCCCTTGGTTTATGCATCTTTTTTATGCTAATACTGTATTGTGCTTTTTAATTATTACAGTTTTGTAAGTATGGTTTGAAATTGGGTAGTATGATGACTCCAGCTTTGCTTTTTTTTTGTTCATAATTGCTTGGACTCTTTGGGGTTTATTTACTTATCTTTTTTTACATATGTGGTATCCAATTTTAGGATTGTTTTTCTTTTCCTATGAAACATGACAAAAATTTTTGATCGGGATTGTATTGAACCTGTAGATTGCTTTGAATGATGATTTTTGAATAAACTGTGATCTTAGATTATTGAACCGTGAAAGGAGATACTAAGTTTTGTTCCCTAAAATCAATAAGGCATATTTAGGATTATCCTGCCAAAATATTATTAAGTCTTGAAAACTCTAATAATTGAAACCATCTCTCATTTGCCAGATGGAATTGGGGCTCCTCGATTTAGCTTTCCCATCAACAAAATGAACTGAAAACAAACAACAGACAGAACAAAGAAGAGATTTATCACAGAAGCTTTTTCTGCCACTACTACATGATTTTGGCAACAAAATTGGGGGAAAAGTGTGTTGGTCCACTAAACAAAGACTTATTATACACTTACTATGTGCCAGGCTATGTTTGGGTTTGTGAAATACAGTGGAGAATTCTGTGGAATTTAAAGCCTGGAAGAAGGGAACAGATTGCAATTAAATTGAAAGAATATGATGCCAGAACTAGGAAGAAAAATAAAGCATGGTAAATAGTATAGACTGCACATAGGTGATGAGAGTGCCCAGGAATCGCTGACTGTACCTGAATAAAGGGGCACAGCAGTTCTCTGGGGTCAGAGTCGACTGTCAGAATGACCATGGCATCAGTGATGATCAAATGAAAAGTACTCCTCACATGTTTAGAGTTACAAAATGCGGGTGATTCAATCAAGCATCTGGCAGCTTGGTAAGAGTAAACAAGAGGGAATAGAGGTAAGAACCAATCTTCTGACACACTTGGGTTGACACCACTGACCTGAGGTAATTGAGGTCAAACTGTATTAAATGTCTCCTAGCCTCACCACCTTAACTGTCAAGGTGAAGGCTATAGAAGAGTCAAAATTTATTTCATATAGATTGTTCCAGGCTTAGGACTATAGCTTTACTTCTTTGTTTCCACAAGAACACTTACCAGGAAATACTATTACACAGGAAGGACGAACAGACTGGTGTAGGAAGATAAAAACCTGACCTGAGGCTACCCAGCTATAGATAGACAAGCAGGGTTGTCTAGATCACCTCGGGAGTTCCTAATGGTGTTTTCTTTTTGTTTTTCCAACAAGCTGGCTGAGACTAGAGGCTTCTCCTTCCTCAAGCAGGAAGAGCTCTGCCTGGACTCAGTGTCCCCCTGGACTGGAACCCCTATGTACTCAGGAGACGGGCAGATGGCATTTCCTCACACTTGCCTTAAGACTATTTAGATTTGAACCAAAACGTTGATTTAGCTGTGTGAGGTCATGCTCGCCGATCAGCCCCACTTCTGGAGCACAGCTAATCCGAGCCCAGTTACAGCCCTGCGGAAGCACACTTCCCTGCCGTGTTGTTAGGACAGTGACTGTGCCACCCGTTGACGCTGTTGCCTGTCATTTCTAGCTGGCACCAAGTGACATTTCCTGGTATCCTCCTAAACCTTTTGGAGAATAATAGCTATTACAAAAAGGAAGCAGAAATCAAATTTAGATCTGTGAGACACTGAATCTCTTAACAACCTTGTCATAATCTATAATCTTGAAAGATTATAGCGCTCTTGTGGATTAAGAGATGTGGTATGAAGCATTCACCTTCTTGCCTGATAGAAATTTTCTACGATTGAAGAATAATGATTAGCTATTAGTATTAACTGACAATAACTATTAATTATTAACTAGTGTTCTAGCTTCATGGACAAAACTGACTTTGCTACAAGTTGTTTTATTTTAATACAAATTAAAATTTTTACTAGAATTATGTGGAAAGAAACAGTTTTTCTTTCCCTTGTTTTTGTTATTTCCAGAATTGCTGAAGAAAGAGAGAGAGAAATCAATTAATTACCCGAGGAACTTGTGCAAGACTACTGCGGACTGGTGGATACTATATTGCAAGCACACTAAATTATATTCATTGTGATCACTTCGATGTGATTGTGGTCTTAGTAGGTGCATTAACCCACTTTTTTACTCTAATGAAATGCTTGAGCGTGGGTAACATGTAATATTATGAAGAAAAGAGGTTTATTTGGCTTGCAAGTTTGGAGACTCAGGGGCATGGGTACTAGCCCTGACTTGGTTCTGGTAAGGACTTCATGGCTGATTATTCACAGTGCTTGGGGGTCCATGTGAGTGGGAGTGATTACATTGCGAGACAAGAAGGCAGAACGTGTCCCAGGTTCAACCTCACTCTTTTGGTTCACTCTCCTGAGAAATAACTCAGGGTCCCACAGCAACTACCAAGTATAGCACCCCAGTGATCTAATGACCTCTCAATAGGCTCCATGATTTAAAGGTCCACCTCAGCACTGCCACAGTGGGGACCAGGCTTCAAGCACTTGCGCCTTCAGGGATGAACCACACTTAAACCACAGCAGTAAAGCTCCTGTGGGTAAAGGATGAGCTGAGCTTCGTGTGGCAAGTGGTAGGGAGGAAAAGAGCGCAAGTGAGGCCTGGGATACTTGGAGATATTTCTAGCGGTTTGGCTGAAATACAAATTGCTAGGAACTCCCACCTAGGAGAGAGAACAAAGGCACAGGGTTCTTGTTCAGAACAACTGTGGGTCCAACTATGAGTGTTAGCAGCACAGTTAAGGACGGAAATGTAAAACTAGACAGGTGCTGTCAGGGGTGGATCCTGATCAGAGAGCAATCTTCGTACGCGTCAGTAATGATTAAGTGGTGGCACATTTTAACCAGATGGAAACTGAGTGGCAGCTTTTAAGAGTAGGAAAGGCGTACAGATCGATTCCCAGATTGTGCCTTAAGTCACAAGTGAGACCTAAACGGATCTAACAAAACCTGTGAATATACGTTATTATGAATGTAATTAATGTCACTGACTTGTGCACTTAAAAGTGGTTAAAATGGCAATTTTTATGTTATATATTTGAAATTTACAATTAATTTAAAAATACCTTAAAGTTTAAAAATTAAAACTGTAATTTACCAAAGGCACTGAATTGTAGACTTTAAAAGGATGAATAGCATAGTATATGAATTATATCTCAATAAGCTATTAAAAAGAAACTACAGGGAACATTTTGTTTCTACGATTACAGATGAATTTTCCTTTGGTTTTCTAAAAGGTGCATCACACAGACTCCCCAGAAACAGCAAGAATTTGACATAATAGGGAACGTGTAAGTCTCAAGGTTGTAGGTAGTGCTGCAAACAGAGATGAATAAGTTATTTCTGGTGTTAGTAACATAATCAGTTGAATGAGAAAAAAAAGTAATTGACTGAAATACAGGGTTTAGGGGCTTATTATGAGTTTCTAATTTTCTTATTCCTCAATAGCCAACTACTGCGTATTGCTCTATACCCAGGCTAACAAAGCTGTGCCTGTAAAAATCTCATCAATACCGAAGCTGACAGGATCAGACAATAGGCTTTTGCTAATTAATATTTAATGGGCCTATGGATTTTTCCTCAGCAGCTGGAGTGCTAAATAATAGTCAATTAGCAAATGTGTTAATTAACTCTAATTACATAGCATACAAGCTTCTCCGAGGATTTTTGCTTTATAGATTTACAAGTGAATGTTCCGCCACTTTTCTTAAACACACCAGGCAGCTAATTAATTGATAAGTAATAATTCATTCTTCTCTCAAAAACATGTATTTAAGAATAAAATCCAGTTTAATGCTTGATGATTTTTAAAAATGACATTTAAGAGTGTTAGAAGAAACCGATGTCTGCTTTATAAATAGGCTTGTCTTATTCACTAGGAAGTTTTTCATTTATGGATGAATAAAAAAAGAAGAGCGAGAGCATTGTGAGTGTTGTATATGAGAGAAAGAAGGAAGAAAGGAAAGAAAGAAGAAGGAATAAAGAAAGGGAAGGAAAGGAGCAGAGAGTGAGGAAAGAGGAACAGGACAAAGAGAGGAGAAAGTGGGAGGTAGAGCAGGGAAAAAAGAAAAAGAGAGTGATGGAAAAAAAGAATAAAATGAAAAATATAAAGGAAGCTTGCTTTTTATGAGGAGTCAGGCTACGCCTAATTTGACTTGCAGTGTATAAAATTATGAACTCCAGGAGCAGGGTAATCAATATGTACCATGCAATTAACAGCAATCTTCTGAGCTTCACGTGCCAGTTAAAGAAAGTGCTCTGAACATTGTGTGGTGCCTGCCGTGGGAGACAGAGAATGCTCTGAGGAGGGAAATTAGCGTAGCAGCTTTGCACATGGTCTAGCATGAGCTGTTAGATCAAAGGCTGTGGATGGCAGCAGCCTGCTCCAGGGGAGCCACCAGTCCTGCCCCCACTGCAGTGCCTGAGGACTCTGCTGATGGCATTGTAGAGAAACCCCCCTCCAAGGGGACAAGGAGGGAACAAAGTTGGCTTTTCAAATCACATGCCGGTCATGGAATTCAGTTCAAATGGGCCACTCATTTGGAGAAGTCTATATCATCAAGTTTATATCACCATTCACTATTGTTAGCTTTTGTGAAGGCTCTTAAATATTGGTTAGCTACAAAGAATGTAAAAAAAAAAAAAGAACATTAACATCGATCCTTCAGATTGGCTTGTTTGATCATTTCAATAGGAGCTACCAGCTTCGAGCAAGAACATCAGGCCTTTTTTAGTCTCTTGTGGCAAATGTGTTGCCAAATCTGTGATTCTCTATAAGAACACTGAAGAAACAGAGAGCAAATCACAATATTGTGAAAGTGAGTGTTAAAAACACTAAGCTTTCTCTATTGCATTTTCTTACTAAGAGACAACGACAAGACAGCTGCATGGATCCTTTTCATAGAGGAAGTAGACATCTTAGAAAGACGTGAATCAGTTTTTCTGAATTAGCATGTGCTGCCTTTACTAGACAATATATTTGTGTCTGATGGACAGGAGCAGTGTCTGCTGTGTTCTGCTGGATTTTGTGAGCTTAGCTGAGACTATAGTTACAGGCCTGAGATTCAGGAAGTCCTGTGCTCATGGTGGTAGCTCTGGAAACAGGGTTGAAACTCAGTCCAGGAGAGTCAGGTGATGTGCAAACACTTGTCTGGACCACAGCTGGAGTCAGCAATCTGCAGGCACAGAGCTGGGGTCCTCTTGTATTGGGTACCTTGCTGCCCATCTGGACTCATGAGAGGTCAGGCTTCCTTTCTACTCCAGCTGTGCTGAGTGAAAACTAGCTGCAAGTGGGTGTGCCGGGTGGCTCCTGGCCACAGGTGTTCATGCTCTGCTCACTTTCTGTTACCCATAATGCTGCTGTAGGGCCCAGGCAGCCATGTGGAGTGCTACACAACGCAGGGGTGCTCAACCCCAGAAACGACTTCCTCTGTTCCTTGCGTTCTAGTGGGAGTTGAGGCTTAGCTATACATGGGCTGATCACCTTGGTAGGCACCCTCACAGTGGCCTTCCTGCCTTTTTGTTTCACCCTCCCTAAGTCCCTACTCCTCTTCCCTACTAGGGTCACCAGCTACACCCAAATACCTCAGACTAGGCATTTGAAGTGAACCTAAGGGATAATAAACCATTTTAGCAGTTAAAACAATGACTGAAGCTGAGACGAGATTGAGGAGTAGGGGACACATACTTCCCAGACTCCAAGAAAAAGCGCGGAGTTGGAAACCAGCTATAGTGCATGCTGTGCGGCCTGAAAGATCAAAGGAACATAACGTTCTAGAGGGGTCTGTGGAGTCCTTTCTGCCACTGGGCTAAGACTGGCTGCGAGGTGGGACAAAGCCTGTGGCTGAAAAACTCCTCAGATGTTCTTTAGTCTTACCCACTTAGAAGAGGCTTCCCTATGCCAAAGAAAAAAGAAAGATGATGCTTACTCAGGTACTTTGACTTCAGCAGAAAATGTATGTGGGACAAAACAAAGGAAAAGTCTAAACAAAAGATGGCTTTGCTTCGCATTCTCTCTCCAAAACTGTGACTCTTACCCCAGTGGCATCGCAAAGAGGATAAGACTTTCATTAGGGCTAACAACAGTAGTCCTGTATTAGTTTTCCATTGCTGCTATAAAGAATTATCACAAAATTAGTGGCTTCAAATAATACAAATTATTATCTTACAGTTCTATAGGTCAAAGGTCTCACGTGAAACTCCATGAGTTAAAACCAAGAGTTGGCAAGTCTATGTTCCTTTTAGGAGGCTCCAGGGAATATTCCATTTGTTTTGGCTTTTTTCAGCTTTCAAGGATTTCCACGTTCCTCAACTTGTTGTCTCTTCCACTGTCTTCAAAACTTTGAATAGTGGATTGAGTTCTTCTCATACTCCATCACTCTGACTGCCTCCTTCTTCCACTTTTAAGGATCCTGGGATTACACGTGACCCTTCTGGATCACCAAGAATAGTTCCCCATTTTAATGTCGTTGGTTAGCAAGCTTAATTCTGTGTACATCCCTAATTCCCCTTTGAAACATAATGCATTCAGAGGTTCAGGGGATTAAGAAGTAGACACCTTTGAGGTGATCTTTATTTCTGCTGTCAGAAGTCTTTTCTGAAATCTAACATGTAGACTACAAATTACTCCTACCTAAAAATTTAGGATCTAAAAAATCTCCAAGCTGGCAGAATAGAATCTCATTCCTCCAAGGATCGGCTCAAATATCTTCTTTCATTGGACTAAAACAGGTGGAAATAATTCTTTTCTTTTTTCTTCTCCTATGGTTTTTTTTTGTGCCACCTTTTAATGCAGCACTTGGGGACAACACAGATACTTAATGCAGACTCTTCTCCCCTTTTTCATGCACTAAGCGAAGGGAGCGGTCCGAGTTCTGTGTGCATTGCTACTGCACAGGTAAAGAAGATGGCACAGTCAACTTCCACAGTTAGTCCTTGGGCTAAGTTATAATGGGCTTTCAGGGAAAGAGCTACATCTCCTGATCTAAAGCTTCTTTTTGAGAAGAATTGTGTTTTTCTTACCTTGTGATCTAAACATTGAGCATAGTGTCTTCCCAAGTTGGTTAGACAGAGAATTTTTGCCACTAGCTGATGATGGAATGAAGGAAAATTTGATTTTTCAGTTCTCACATTTTTCATCTGTAAGGTGAGGGTTTTGTTTCTCCAAATGTTCCTGCCAGCTCTGATGCTCAATGACTCAAAGATTGAACCTGAAAGAAGTGAAATAATTCCAATCTAGTGTCAAGAAATACTGAATTTATATCTTGTGTTGAAGTTCAAAAGTTTCCTACAAACAAGCTCTGGGTCTAATTCCCCATTTAACTGAGGAATCCTGGAGCGAGCAGAAGAGCTGTTCCCATCATGCACGAACAACTCGTTATTGGCGGTCAGTCTTTTCAACTCAGGTTGTGCTATTGCTCTGAACCAGTGAACCGCCCGTGTGCAGGAACGACATGCGCAGCGCTGCGTGAGATCGCTCGGGGAAGGCATCTCGGGGTGGGAGCTCACCCAGCCGTGTAGAAAGGGGGACTATGTGGGCTGAAGGAGAGGGTGAAGGTACTCCATCAGCTTATGGCAGGCAGCTTCTCCTTTTTTTCTCCTCTTCCTAGAGAAAAGAGACTACAAGATGTGGCATCTTTGCCTGTTTAGTGGCTGAGTTCCAAGAACATCTGGTTACACAAACTGTAGTTAATGATATTATTTCTAGCTCTACTAATGAATGGGAAGGTTTAGAAGAGGAAGGTAAACCTAATATGTGAAACCTCAGGAGAAAAATGAATACAGGGCTATTTTTTATTGTAAATGTTAGTAAGAGGACTGTTAACGAGATTAGGGTTGCCACCAGGGGAAAGTTCCGACTCTCTTAGGACAGGATCTCATTGCTGTTTCACGTGTGACACACAGAGACGGGTATCATGGTATAATCAGACATGAGTTACTTGCTGCCATCTTCACTATGTTTGAGAGAGCAGGGTAGGGGTGAGGGAGGCTCGCAAAGGTGCCAATAATCAGACTCGACTGGAACGAAAGCGGTGTGGGAATCTATGGCAGTGACAAGCAAGAGTGAACAGACTGGGAAATGTTACTTCTCCTTTGCCACATGCTCTCTGATCACGTTCTGAGGAATGAAACCCAGGACTAAACCCAGCGGCGTATTTGCTACAAAATAATTTTAATACGAAAAGGTTTTCACTTTATGGTCTCAGTATACTTCATGGTCTCCTATCCTTTGGGCTGTGCCATTAAATTTCCTTATTTAAAACAAACATATATTATTAAGAAAGAACTTATGAAAAATAAATTGTGTAATAGGTTTATTTTTATTTAATGAATATTATGTACAATTTACTGTATAAGAGAGACTGCTCCAAATGCTTCATAATTTAACATATCTAATGTGTTTAATTTACTTATTACAACTCTAAAAGAATAACATATGAGATAGCAAATTTTTATTGTGGGTATTAGGAAGCAAAGGAAAAGCTACAGTATTTTATGCAGATATCAAAGGCCTGGGTGGGTGGCTGATAGAGAAGGAAACAAAATGAAGAACAAAGAGGGAACTAGGCTGAGAAAAGTCACCCCCAAAGTCACCTTTCTGTCTGCATCATCACGTGGCCAGACAGCCTGGTACACTCCAGGTTGTAACCAAGAGGCTGAATTAGGAAGAAGCCATGCGAACTCTTCAGAACAGAAAAAGAATACTAAAAAGCTTTCAGAAAACCCACAGAAGTATCTTTTAGGCACTGCCAAAACCCTACCAAAAGAGGACACTAGGGCTGTGTTCCAGCTAAGCATAGAAAGACATCTAATTCTGGAACAAGCTGTAAAACAGCAGAGTGTCTACTACATTCACCAAAGTCATTACTAAAAATAATTAAATGGGTTATTGGTTTCAGGGATTTCAAAAGAGAAGGAAATCCATGCCAGAGCCATCCATACATTTCCCAGAGGAAGGCCAAAACTATGAATAAAATTAGGGCCAAGCCACAATAGGTGATAAAGCAATTAGCATACATGAAAAGAACACAATTATGAGCCACAGTGAGGCAACACCACAATTTATTTTCCACATTGATTTTTTTGCTTCTGTATTTCATTAATATTGATATGTGTCTTCAAAGCTCTAAAGATATGGAAGTTATAAAAATCCCTTCTGAATTTAATGATTTGAGGAAATTATCTTTTCCTTCATGATCAGAGAGATGATGATGGTAACAGTTTTCAGATGTCTCAGGCAAAAAATGTTATCTTTAACTGTTCATTTGGTAATTTATTCATTTCAAGGCAATGGGTGAAGTTTGGGTATGAATAATAAGGATAGAATATCTTCTGATGATTCAGCAAGACATAGTTGGAAAATGTTATCTGTAGACTTTATAAACCTCCGTCTTGGTCTGGCTTTCTGTGGGAGTGTTTTGAGTAGACTACTTTGTCTTGTCCTTAATTTTCTCAGTTACGACATTCAAGTGTTGGATTCGATAAGAAATGAGATAGTAATGAACATTTTCTAGATTCCTGGCAAGCATTCTAAACATTTTACACATAGTGATGCTCTTAATTCTTATGACAACCAGGTGAGGTACATGCTACAGTAATCCCCACAGCACATCTGAGAAACCGAGGCACAGTGAGGTCTCTCACTGACCTCAGTGTAACATTGACACCCGGTTGCTGGAAGTAGCTTGACTGCAGAGTCGAAGTGCCTGCTACTGAGCAAAACTGACTATGTATTTTAAATACCCTTTACGGCTCTGCCATTTTGGTTCCTTAACTCTCTTTTAAAGACATGCTTCCCAGAAGAATTCACTTTTAAATTCTTTATGAAGTGACTTTGCTGAGTGAGAGTCAGTTGATCCTTTGCTCTTCTTCCTGGAATCCATCAAGATCTTTCTAGTAACAGTTATTTCCAGCTGCTGCTCTTGATTTTATGTCTGTGGCGGTAGGTGGTGGCCACAGGTGGCGGCTGCTCTGTGACTGGTGAAACTCTTCTCTAGGAGTGGCAGGAAAGATTTTGGAGTTCAGGGAGATTATATCAAAACTCTGGACTCTATACCAGTTACTCTATAGGTCATTCACAGGGTTTATGTGGAATTCATGTGTTTTTACTGACGTTTTACATCACTTTCTCTAAATCTGCTGCAGGAACCACTTTAATATTCACTAAAAGATGTTTCTTTAAACTTTTTCTAGGTGAAAATTTTTAGAGTTTCTTAAACCTGAACATGCTAAAATAGCATTTCAGAAATAGGTTTTAAAATGTTGGCTCCGGGATCATTGCTGCCCTCCTCCTGCTTCTGGGTCAGGACATCTGATGGAGATCAAGTAACATCACTCTTCCCAAGTGGACAGGTCCAAGTGGACTGTGGATGAGATTGAGAAATTTGCATTGGAAAGTTCCATGTAATTCTTTGGTCAAGGTAACCTGATCCATTATATATAAAGTATACAGGCATGTTCATTCTGGAAAGGAAATGCTAACTCTTGTCATATACAGTAGTTTCCTTTTAAAATAAACAGTTACAGAATGGACAATAATAGTAATACTGTATATCTTGTTTTTATGATACATCAAGTATTTACTCATTTAATCCTTCAGATACTTCTATAGGTACTACTGTGGTGTCTATTTCATAGAGGGAGAAACTGTAGATTGTGAGAATTATTTTACTTAAGTTCACAAGGCATCACTAGGTACACCTAAAGCGTACCATTAAAAAAAAAGTTCACATAACATTAATTCTGGAGTCACAGCTTAACATGGTCTACCACATGTGCTTCCTTCCACTCCCCTCTTCCCATTTCTTTCACTTTCACTCTTCTTCCTTCACCTTTGTTCCTTTATTTTCTTTCTTTTTTTATAATCCTTTCTCCCTCCTTTTCTCCCTTCTTCCCTTCCTTATTTTCTTTCTCTCTCTTTCTCTTGCTCTCTCTCTCTCTCTTTCTTTCTCTCTCTCTCTCTCTTTCTTTCTTTCTTTGTTTCTTTCTTTCTTTCTTTTCTTCCTTCCTTCCTTCCTTCCTTCCTTCCTTCCTTCCTTCCTTCCTTCCTTCCTTCTTTCTTCCTGCCATCTAGTGATTGATTTTCATTTCACCATTTTCTGCATCCAGTGCCTTAGATCTTAGTTTCCTCTGTGGCCTTGAAATAGCTTCATAAAGACAGAGCAAATTGACTCCCTGGGGCAGACACGAGCTAACTGTGCCCTGCATCTCCCTCTGTGCCATCTGCGTTATATCTACAATCATAAATGTCAGAAGTGGGCCTCAATAGACATTATACAGATGCCAAGGTAAGAGAAGGAAAAAACTGTATATTTGATTTATGATAGTTTTTTAAAAACAGCTCCATTTTAAAAAGAAAAAGTAGGTATTCTCTCTCTCTCTCTCTCTTGTTTTTTTACCTGTTACTAACAGGATCATTGCACAAAAGTAAATTCATTTTTCTGTGTCTTCTCAAAACTGACTGCTGTATTAATTTCTGGATAGTGATGAAATAAATTATATATACAAAGATTATCAGTAAGATGATATTTAAAAATAATTTTACACATACGAGAAAATAATTGTACTTTGAGTGAACAAAGAAAGCAAGTGTGACAAAATAAAGCTCTGAAAGGAAATACAACCAAGAGGCTTACTGGGGTTTTCTCTGAGTTAAGATTGCAAGGAATTTTTATTTTTATTTTAACTTTTGTGTATTTTCCATGTTTTCCCACAATAATTAGGTATTGCTTTTGTGATCTAAATCTTTTTCTTCTTTTAATGGTTTATGTTGATAGAATGCAACTGGGGCTGTTTCTGTCACCTGTAAACCACTATATTTTTCATATAAAAAATGTACACTGAATTTGCTCACAAATCAAACGGGTGAAGATGGGTCAATTCAAAACTGAGGCAGGCAAACAACGGCTGGGAGCAAGGGAGCGAGGCGAAATGAGCAGGGAGGAAGGAGGTGAGGGATTCCTCATCAATCTCGGGCTCCTGAGAGCAGGGATTGGGCAATGTGTCCGCGTCACTGCTGCAGGGCGGGTGTCAGCTCAGGGACTTAAAACACACTGCCGCCTCCAAAGCAGGGAAGGGCTGGCGGAGTGGATTGTTTGTGGGCTGCCAGCATTTGCGCTTCACAGAGGGCAGGACAGTTCTAGAAATTTTAATATTAGGAATTTCTTTTATGGATTTCAAGATTGATGAAACGTCCGTAGAGTTATGAATGATTTGACTATGACACATGGTTTTTGGTGATTAAAAGTTCCAAGACTCATTTCCTCTATCTTTCTCCTTATTTCTGAGCCTCTTCCTCAGTATCACACGGTAGGGATGTGGGTAAACAAAATCTGTGTGAACATGATCTGAACTGAACCGCTGGGGAGGAGGTTGTCATGCATTATGCATTTAAGTGACTTTTCTATCACCGACCGCTCGAATCATCCGTATGTGTTAAGCAGGCATCACTTTAGAATAATTCACTTTGACTGGGAGTTTCAGAACAAAAACAAATCTCATTATTTTCAGTGTAAACACAAAGCAGTTAATAGAAAACCAACAAATCACATGTACATAATTATAACTGATCCAGAACACAAATTCAAGTCAGCCTGCAGCTGCCTGCTCTCCCTGGAAAGTAGAATTCAGCATGGTGATGGGCGAGAAGCAAAGTTGCTCTAAGCCATTAGAAGGTTGAAGTGACAGAGTCAACTTCGGTCATGTTAAAAGCGGAGCCTCCTAGCTAAGGACAGCCCTAATTGCTTCAGCATACCACTGTGTGTGTCAAAATTCCTAACTGATTTCCGACTCATTAAAGCTGTTACGTTTCTTCGAGGCCACATTGCTGTGAATGTATAAAACCTGAGTGTTGAAGATGAAGGCAGCCAGCCTCAGAATCTAGAGATTAGGCAGGAGTCTACATCAGAGTTGATACAAACAAAATTAAATGAACAGCAGAAAGTGAATTAGAAAGCCACCGCAAGTCATTTAGGTGTATTCTCTTGCCGTGGAAGTAGTATTCTTCAAAGACTGTAATCAAGCAATCAAATATCTCATTCTAAATTCTTATAGAATTCCGTTTTCTTTTGTTTTCTTTTTTTAAAACCAGACAATGATATGGATATGTTTTTGAGTATGGATAAGTTTAATGGGCCTATTTTATAGCTATAACACATTTCCTTTCTGTTTAATCTCACAAGCAAAACATCATTTGTATTTTACATTATTTGATTTATTTTTAAATCTCTTATGAATTAATTTTGAAATTAAAATTAAAAATCAGTTTAAGTATCATGTGAAATTTTTCTCTTTTACCAAAATTATCTTAGAAAGTATGTTTTTACTACATATTGTATGTAATAGCAACACACACACACATATATATATATATAGAGAGAGAGAGAGAGAGAGACAGAAACTTTGTTAAAAATATACAAATATCAATAAAGACAAAAGCACAAAATTTATTTTGACCTAGAATCTTATTTTTTCCTTTCTCTGAAAAACAATGTTATTAAGGCAGAAAGAAAATGCCGTTGCTGTTTTGATTCTTTTTCATTGTATCGTTAATGAACTTGAAAGGTTTTATGACCGATGACTTTCTACCTGATTTGTTTTCTACTCTTTTTCTTCTTTTTGTCCACCCACGTGTTTGGTAACAGACTACAGTTTCTTGGGCCTTGCCCTCTGTAGTCCCAGAACAGTGAGGTTTGCCTTCGGGATTCTCAGCAGAACCACTGACAGACTGGGTGTGACTGGTGACATCTGAATGATCTGGGACCTAACGATACAGATACGAAATTCTTACGTGTTTTTATGTTAAGGAATAAATATATGTTTTTACTGTTATCTGATAGGCACTTTTTTACTTTGCTTAAAGTCCTTCATCCCGGTTTGTGTATCTTACAGTCCTAGTTGTATTTCTTCTCAAGAAAAAAACAAAGTCAGTTAAAGTCCTAATCCCCAGCAACTCAGAATGTGACTTTATTTGTGAAGAAGGTTGTTGCTGATGTAGTGAGTTAAGAGGGGGTCACACTCTAGTAGGGTTGGCCCTGAGCCAACATGACTGGTATCCTTCCAAGAAGATGGTGGTGTGAACACGGAGAAACTCAGGTGGAGAAATGCTGTGACACGGAAGCAGAGGTTGGAGTCAGGAGCTGCATCCAGGGAACGCCAGCTTGTTAGCATCCGCAAGGAGCTAAGAAGAGGCCAGGAAAGATCCTCCCCTACAAGTTTTAGAGGGAATCTCTCCCTGCAGCACCGTGATTTTGAACTTCCAGCCTCCAAAACGATGAGACAACACATTTCTGGTGTTTTCAGCCACCACTCAGTTTGTGGCACCTGCTTATTACAGCCCTGGAAAACTAATGGCATGTCACAGCCTGTTGGTCCTACCATCAGGGACTGTGGCTGACGGCTCTAGCTCTGTTGACGACATTGGTTGGTCCCCTCAGAGCCAGCGACACATGCTGACCCTGCCTCCATCGCAGCCAGACCTGGTTCCGTTTCGACAGTGTGGTTCCACTGGTTTCCGGGATGAGGAGGCTGTGTGCGAACCAATAAGCTTTAATTGGTGAACTTTTGTCTACTTAACAAAACTTACACATCTAAGCAGGTAGCTTGTTGGAAGTTCTAAAACCTGCTTCAGAGAACAAGATTATCATCAGGTCTACACATGTTCCACTTTAATTTTTTTCTTGTGCGTTACTTGACACTGTTAATAGAAGTGGAGAGTCTCTCTCAGGAATCACGATCTCTCTTCCACCTCTTTCTCCCTTTCTCTTCATTGATTTAAAGAATTTCAACAGACAAGTTAGTCCTACTTTCAAGCACCAAATGGAGAGTATGGTTGAGTGATCAGATATCGCTATTACCTCTTCGTACCTCCAAGCACTGCCACTGGAAACCGTGGTGTCCTCGTTTCCTGCGTTAGCCATATACAGGCAACCACCGAATGCTTCCAACAACACTGTAACTCTGAAATCAATATTTACACTGAATAAAATCAATATTTATACTCAATGAAATCAGTATTTATAATCAATGCATAGTTGGCATCGACTATAAAATTCTTTGACTTTTATTTTTAATAAACATATTCCACAGGCTTTTGTAATCTTTTCATTCTGTACTGTTAAAGGTTTCTTTTTCTTCTCAGCCCCTGACATGTTATTTCCTTTCTTTCTTCCTATATATTGCCCAGTTGTTTAAATTCTTATACTCTGTAAGGGATTCGGAAATTAATCTAATGGAAGGAAACTCCTGACATCTTTTAAGAAAGACATTTATGTGTGGACACCCTGGCGATATTTTGTTTGTTTCTAGTTAGGGCTTGAGAGCAGAAGCTCTTTAGGATTGCCATGTACAGCATTGTTCAGGTCTCATCCAGCCGTGACAACACAGTAATTTAGAGCAGGGCGAGCTGTTCAGCTCTTCCTTCCCCTTGACCCCGGTGATTGGTTTAGGGAAGTTGTCCAACCTGAACAGATTCACTCACAAAGAAGTGCAAGATTTTGTTCCATATTTGAGAGAAGAGGTGGACTCTATATGCACCTGTACTGATGACAGGACAACTTCTGCCACCCTGAACCAGGAGGAGGACTGGAGTGAGGCAGATTCTATGCAAGACAGAGCTTGAATCGGGTGGAGAGACTGGGAGCCTTTGCAGCATGTTCACGTTGCTGGGTCCACCCTCGCTGGGAACCTAAAGCACTCTGGACTTTCCAGCTACATGGGAGGATATATGCCTTTATGGTTAAAAGTAGCTTGAGTTGCACATTTATTCATTTATTTTTGTAAGTAGAATAAGCGCTAATTGATGTAACATCAAAAAAGCGTTTTATATTTCCCAGCTGTTCAGTTAGTTGAATGATTAAGTTGCTGCTTGCTTGCATAAGGATGCCTAAAGTCATTAAGAGCACATTTAGATTCTTTTAATAAATGCTTCCCCCAGTGGTATATCTAGACATGCAACTGTGTCTAGAGTTTTTATTAGCTACAGGTAGCAACCGAGGAGAAACAAGAATCCCAGGTAAAACTTTCACTTCTGTCAAGAAAGAGGGGCCAGAAAAGGTTTGACAGTGAGCTTTGAGTACTCAAAGTCCAAACCCCTCTCATGACCCTGGCGATGTGCATACAGATTCTACAAGCTACTATTAGTAGTTAAAGGAAGGCGCTGGTACAGGATTAAACTGCAGGGAGCTATTTGTGGCTTATATGATACAGAAAGACACAAAATGCATCAGTTTCCTGAGAGTTACTTTCTTCCTTGTGGAGGAAGGGCTGAGAACTCAGTTAAGCAGGTGCGTTTAAGGAGTGCTTAAAAAGGCTTTCTGGATTGCATTTTTGAGAGTCCCAAAATTGAGTTTCTGATTCTTAGCCAGAAATAGAGGTCTTCTTCCTTTTCCACTCCAGTGCAAAATTAAAACCAGCTTTGGGATTAAGAAAATTAGCATGCTGGTGGCCTTGCTTCTTGGACTTGGGAGCTTGGTGGTGATAGGGCGGCCCAAGAGTTGCTGGCTGGCCCCACCACTTGAGGGCCTCCCAGTGACACGAAGGTCTGACCAGAGAGGGGACATCTTCCCAAAAGGCTGAATTGTTTTTCTGAGATAGTATGTCTTGTGCAACTACCGCCGTGCCTACCTGCTTCTATCTCAAAGATTCCTTCAGTGGCATATCCTGGCTCCGAAGGAATCATTTTTCTTTCTTTCCCTCTACTGTTTCCTTTTTCATCTCTTTGCAGGTATGGAAATATGACAGAGGGTTAAACCGTAAACTTCGGCTTTTCATTTGACCTTAGTTTGGTCTGATTCTTTCCTTCCTTTTCCCATGAAGTAAGCTGTTTTTCATTCATGAGCAATACGCCAGTTGAAGCAAATAACTGGCCATGCAATAGTGCTGGTAAAGTACATCGAGGGCCAGAAACTAGTAGCCGTGAAGTAACTACTAGCTGCTATAACACAAGCATTATTATGGGTTCTTTTTTTTTTAATATCAGCTTTTTGTACATTTCAGATCTTACTTCTTACATTAAAAAAGCCATATCTAGCCAATGTCTCTTTTTTATTACATTCATAGAATGTTACATTTATTTTAGGGACATATTCTAAATACAAACATGCATCATTTTGAGTAGATTCAGTATAACACACATAAAAATCTAGGTTGATACATTGTTGGAAATTTCTTTCAAAAAGCTGATTCTATTTTTGAAATTTATATGATTTAATGACTTTTTTAAAAACAAAATCACTATTTGTATTCAGGAGAGCTCAATGAGGCAGCCCGCGAGGCAGCCATAACAAAAAGGTGTTTACTATTAGCTAAAATCTTTAGTAGGCTTTTTGAGCTTGGCAGATGTGACCTGACACAAAATAATTCTTTGGTGGTTTTATCCACTAGGATTTGATTTCACTGTTATTCTAGTCTAATTTTTCATTCAGACAATGAAATTGGTTTTCAATGCAAATTTCCTGGCTATACATTCTTTGTTCCATTTTTCAAGTTGCATAATTTAGTCACATTATTTTTATTTGCCTCTGCTAGCTTTAGTATGTATTTTTAAGTAAAACAAATAAACAAATAATGTTTACTCCCAGTTTCTTAAAATAACACTCTATTTAAAATTTTTTTTTTTACAAGTATGTCTGCTGTGATAGTCTTGGGGTGATTTCTTTTTGCTTTTACATTTACAAAAGAATTTATTAAAATCCTTAAAATTATCTGGTGATTTAATCAGGTGCTGCACTTCATTTAAATGTGTTCAGCAATTGTCATGACTGGCAACATTAGCTTCTATCTTCCCATCTGCTATAAGTGGTGATAGATGATGAAGGTTTCTAATTACAGGCATGAGGATGGTCTGGTCTGGCTATCTGATGTCTCAGGCTGAGCATGCTTCTCCTTCACAGTCTCTTATTCTTCTGATCATGAATGATACAATAATGTCCTATAGAACTCGATCTCTCCAGTCTTTAGGGAATCTTATTTTTAATCCGACCCTTTAAAACACTATTACTTGTGAATCTTCATAAACAGATACCATAAATCAAAACTATTGATTCATTTGCTTGATTGCTTAAACCAATCAATCAAGAAGTGCAAAGCAACAATGACAATAAAAGCTTCAGGTAGATTTGATCAACTTGTGTTGTTAAGACAAACATTGATTTTAATGATAAGTATATGCATATAAATAGGCCTATAGAAGATAGTTCATATAAAATTAATAAAAACTGACTAAATTTTAAATCAGTTTTAGAAATGTAACACCATCAGCCACATTTTACAGAAAAGGAACAGAAAATGGTGTTTAAATCCTAGCTTTAGGGCAGGAAAAGTGATTGTATTTTATAAATGAGAATTTTAGGAATGATTAACACAATTTTTGCTTAGGTTATTAGAGCGGTTATTATACGAAGACATTAATGTTATGACAACCATGTGGCTGAAATTGAATCACAGAGACAGACTGTTCTTGTAAACAATTTGGCAAAAGTTGCTGAACTCGGTGGAGAAAGGTTATGTAAAAACACGTGCAGTCAGATGTTTTCCAAAATGATAATTACTGTTAAAATAAAACTAATATTGTTGAATTTGGAAAAATGTAGGAAAGTTAATGAGTGTGAACTAACTGTGATCAGTGAAAATTACAGGAAACATTCACTTAAGAGACATATTTTAGTTGTTCTTGTTCTAATCTGATTAGGCTACATCAGTGGGAAATTATGAAATTTCCAGTAATATTTTATTCTTCAGACACTGAAATTATAGTCATTTTTAAGGATGAAAATAAATACTGCTTAATAGGATAAATTCACTTAATATATAATAAATAAGCATATTATGAGCTCATTTGGGGAAAGCCATGTGTTGTGTTTATAATTTGAAGTAATCCTTAACATTTACATTCATCTCTCAAGTGCCAGGAAACCCTATAATTGCCACAATAAGTCATGACTTGTTGTCTCCCTAGAATGTGCAAAACTCTGAAAAAAGGGACTGTAGCAGCACAAAGAGCCATGTGGACGAGCCATTAGCCTCAGTCACATGAGGTAAGACAGTGAATCAAATCCAAAAAGCTTGTTCTTGATAGTGAGTACACCAGTGGTGACACGAGTGCCATCAAAATATAAAGGGTGAGCATATAGCTTTTCAGATCTCAGGGAAAACATCCTAGAAATTGGCTCTGGACTTGAGAACAACTGATAGAACAGGAAATGATTTGGAAAGAAAAGATGAACTTAAGGCAGGCCAGATGGGGATGCCATGAAGAAAAGTAAAATTAATGAAAAGAATAAAATAAACAACAGGAATAGTTTGGTATCTAGTCTGGCTGCCTCTTGTTTTCTACCCAGAAATAAATAAATAAAATAGGAAGTACAAATCGGGGTTAGGTTCTGGTGCAAGTGGGTTGTAGGTGGAAAAGTTGCTGGGTAAAACAATGTCCCTCTTCAAAACTGTTCCCCAAATACTTTTCCTCCTGCCTTTCTGTCTCTCTGCCCTCTACACCTGCAAGTCATTGCTCCCACACAGTCTTCTCCAGCCTGTGTAGAGCCTCTGCTCCCTACAGTTCTCTTTCATGTTTATCAGTGCCTTGAACTTGTGTTTCATTCCGCTGCACACACTTCTGGGTGTGTTGGTTTGGGTTAAATGCTCCTCAGAGGCCTTGTACTAAAAGCTTGTCCCGGCTGATGGGACTGTTGGGAGGTGGTGGAAATTTAAGAAAGCTTAGCTAGAGAAAGCAGGTCAACAGGTGGTTGGGCTTGGGTGGGTGTATTGTGTCCCTAGTCTCTGGCTGTCTTTCTTTTTCCTGGATGCCATGAGGTGGGCAGCTTCGTTCCACCATGGTGCTTCTACCTCACACAGGCCCGGAAGCCATGGAGCTGAGTGACTGTAGACTGAAAACTCTGAAACCATGAAGCAAAATAAGTCTTTCATCATTTTAATTGAGTTTCTCAGGAATTACATTGTTGGAAAGCTGACTAACACACTGGGCAAATCCAAAAGACCAGAAAAGAAAGATGAACTTCAGGGTGAATTTTTACCAAGAGGAATTTTCTGGAAATAGAACCTAAACTTAGTTGTCCAGAGCAATATCGGAAAAGCAATGACAAGCAATTTCACCTTCTCTCCCCTCATGCTCCAAACCTTATATTCTGATATCAAATTCCAACAGGTTTTCCCTTGCGGGCGCTATCCAGCTTATGCAACTGACTTAGTTCTGATTCTCCCATTCCCGACAACCACCACAAAGCCGTTCTGTTATTTATGTAATGCATTGAGCACGTAAGATGTGTTGATAATAATGCTGTGGAACCTACAGAAGAGAAAAACAAGCTTTCATTTCGATTTTGTTTTTGGGAGATCGAGCACACAGATGACAATGGCCAGATCATATAAAAAAGAGAATTCTAACCTCAAACCGATGAAGAAGGGCTAGAAAGGGGTGTAATGGGGGGGTACTAGGGGTTGTGAATAGACATTGAAATACATTATATACATTGAAACTCCTTCCAAAATATGTGAAACTAGGAGGAAGAGAGCGTTGGGTGAGAAGGAGTTATGTTTGTGGGGGGGATGATTAAAGTGTGTTATGCACATGTACAAATCCATCAGAATGAAACTGATTACTCAATATGCACTAATAAAATGTGGAAAAATAAAGAATAGACAAAGAAGAAAGAAAGAAAGAAAGAAAGAAAAAGACATAAAAGGAAAGGGGAAAAAAGAAGACAAGACTAAGTTGTGGAGGGCAGAGAGGCTGAAGCAATAAGAGTCCAGTAGGCTCACGAGCACCTCAGAGTATGAGAATGAGTGTGGAAGCCAGCAAGTAAAAGCCGGGACTGTGGTATGAATATGAAACTCCAGAAGGCCAGCAGACACCTCTCTCAATGAGTCACAAACTACATGCCAGAAAGGAATCAAAGATGGGTAAAAAGCACAACCCACCAAGACTGTCGACTCCCTACGGACAGACAATCCTGTTCTTCTGCATTTACCCTAGTACCGTGCAGATACTGTGGAGCACCTTTCTGTGGAATTGAAAAAGAAAATAGAACTTTAATTTCAACCTGCCCAGGAGACAAACCGTTCTCTCAAGAAACAACCGAGGGAGCCAGCCTGCTGTAATCAGACTTGTAGGAAGCCAGACTATTATCTCTAACAACAGTCCAGGAAGCTAAGCAATAACCTCTGTCATCATCAGCCCCAAATGACCAGGACTTAATCGACAGACTCTTGAATTTTTGTTCCAGTTTCTAAGGGCAACAACCAGAGAAAGCCAAATATGCCCCCTAACCAATTATAAGATGCCCCGCTTCCAGTCAAACTGCTTACAACTTTCTTATGCCAGCAGCCTCCAGTCGGGGCCCATCTGGAGCCTTCTCTTTTTACTCCTTTTTATTTTTCTTCAAAAAGCAAGTGATAGTGGTGTCTCCCTTGCTACAGCAAATTCTGAAAAAGTAGCCTTTCCTGTTCCCATTTGTTGGCCTTTATTTTCTGCACTGAATGCAAGAGTCACTCCTGGCAGTTCAGACTCTAGCAGAGGTGGTTGTGAATCTGGAAAAGTGCAGAATGCTAATAGTAACACCATTTTTCTCTCACCCAAATCTGTTGGGGTCTGTTTCAAATTCCCGCCCAAGACAATGGCAGGTAAATCAGCTACTGCACGAGTGACAGTCAGAGCAGGTAAACTTCATTCTTTTAACTTTGAAGTGATGTGGTATGGAAGAAGCTTGAGAAATAAAAGTGTTTGGGGTCACTTATAAACTTTAACAGTCATCTTTTCAATGTATTATAAAAGAGTATGTGCATTTTTTGGGTAGAAAGTTTGTTATCTCCTTCAGTTAAAAAAAAAAATCACCCTCACAGTTAGGAATGGGAGACAAAGGGAAGAAGGACAGTGTTACTGTCTTCACTGTTTACCCAACTAACTTTTCCTTACCTGCTTCTTTCACTCAGCTGTTCCAATTTCCCAGGACTGGAGCAGCGGATCGGAGTGACCGGCCTAGGTCAGCTGTCACTCGTCACTGAAATTCTTGCCATGCCTCTCAAATGTTAGCAGCATACTGAGGTGTAGCAGCAGAGGAGGCAACAGTGGCAAAACTCCAAGTTCGCAGAGAGCAGATTGTGTACTTGTCAGTGATCTGGGAGCCCCCACAACCCAGTTTGTCCTGATCTGGTAAAGGAGGGAGGCTGGAGGTTAAGCTACCTTGAATTCAGGCCCAAGGAAGCCCAGGGCCTAATCCGTAGGGGTCGGCAAGTTCTTTCCGTAGAGGACAAGCTAGTCCGTATTTTAGGCTTTGTGGGTCACAAGGTTGCTCCTGCAGCTGTTCAGCTGGACCCTTGAACACAGCCATAGACCCTACTTTAATCAATAAATGTCAGTGTCCCAATGACACTATTTATGGCCATTAAAATGTGGATTTCATATAACTTTTATACATCATGAAGGTGTATTCTTCTTTGGACTTTTTTTTTAAACCTTAGCATTGTAAAAACTCTTCATGAATTGTAGATGATACAAAAACAGGCAATTGGCCAAAAAAGCTCAGGGACCATGATCCTAAACCAACAGGAATCCAAGGGCGTGACAGAGTAGGAGCAGGAAGGGATAATGTGAGTGTGGCCGCTGGCTCTAGAGATGACCATTAGAGAGGCCCAGTCATGCTGTCAAAGGAGGCCCAAAGACACGCAAGCTGTGATTCTGGAAACGGCAGGGACGAGGATACACAGAGCACCGGAGAGTTAAGGTGAGGAGGACGCTGTTCTGCAGGACAGCTGCCGTGTCGTGGCAGCAGTCAGTTCGGGCAGTGAGGTCCTAGCTGTGGGCAGGAAGCGCGTTACACATGCCTGACCACAGGGGAACCATTCAGGCTGGAGTTTAGGTCCTGCGTATTAGCTAATCAGTATAAAAGCAAATCGCCGAGCAAAGCTTTGGTGTTGTCACCTGTGCTAAGACTCGCAGAGACACGGTCTGCAGGCAGCCAGAGCAGGCTTAAGGCCAGCCAGGTGCCAGTCTCATCAGTGGCACCCTCCCACGCAGGGCCCCAGCAAGTGGCTGTGGAATGATGCTTAGCATCCCTCCGCTACTGTCGGGGAAATGTTGGTGTTAGAATTAAAACCATCTATCCCGCTTAATACCCTCATCAAATAGATTTTAAGATTTCATTGCTTTCATTAACATAACTTTCATATTCCTGCAAAATAAAAGTTTTAAATTACTATTGTGTATTTCAAGACTTTCTGAAGCATCCACCAACAGAAAGGATGATATGATCATTTATACTCCAAGACTTAGACTCTTTTCGAAATTACTCTTTTGCTGCACCCAGTAAACTATTATGTCATGATTCATGGTCTTTATGCAATCCTAGTTAAGCCCTGGCTGAACGGTTCACTTTAAATCAGACTTCAACATCTTAATAAATTCTTCTCTTCTAATGGTAGCGCTTTCCCATATGGCAGTGTGTGTATGTGTGTGCGTGTGTGTGCGCACGTGGTTGCGCATGTGTGTGTGTGTGTGTGTGAGAGAGAGAAATACACACAGAGGCACAGAAAACACCAGTGATCTTGGAAGTGTGCAATCCCAGTACTGTCTGAGTTCCAGAAATGTTCTTTGGATCATGGAATCCTGGTCAAATTAGATGAAGGAGAGTTGGGAGATTTTTAAGGCCAGCAATGGAACATGGGTCACTGGACCAAGTGACTTAGTATTGAGTTCCACCTAGAGGTCAAAGTCTATCGATTTATACTCTGTCCCAGAACAGTGGACAGAAAGTAGGGTGGCCCTGAGACTGTAGCGAACCATTTGGAAGGAGGCAGGGAAAGCAGAAGAGTACAGAGTACAAAGAGAGATATAAAACTCAGAGGCTCAAGGTGGGATTCTTTTGAAGAGCTCCTGAAGCCCAATGTGAAAAGTCTGCTGCACTGGGATTTAGGACAGGTTTGTGGACAGGCATGACCAAGAGTCATCACTGGTTATGAAGAATTTCATTGGTATGTGTTGAAGGACAAGGAATCCAATGGTGGAATCCAAGGAATCCTTTGGTGGAAGACCACCTGGTCTTGGGATATGATGATAGGGAGCAGCCCCATCACTGAGGCAGCCAATTGGTGGTACAGAAAGGTAAATTGGGTAGGCCTAAATCTTTGCTTTATGAGTGTCTCTTAACTGGCATCAGCACTGGGGGAATTCAAGAGCTGCATAAGACAGGACACCATCGCACCCTTCACTTGGAGACTGGCACAAAGCCCTCATTGTGTCCTGCAGGGCCAAAACCTACTTTTGCATTTTTGGCCTAAAAAAACAACCAACCTATAAACAGTCATCAAGAAAAATTTAACTTAGTTTTAGCACAGCCAAATGAAAAAGAAAGGCAGAATGAAAACAGAGACGCATATACCTACCATTGTAGAATTATTTATTTTTGAACGTTTAAAAAGCAAAAACTTTTATGGCTAATGCTAACATCTCCAGTTATCCAAAGAGTTGTGTGAGAGGTGAACACTTTGTTGGCAGTACTAAGTGGCTAAGGTGTTGTAGACTTGTGCTAAAGGCAGATCCATCATTAACTTCTGGAGCGAGTGGTGTAATCACAAATCTCTTGCATAGAACTCCAGAGTTCTAAATTGGCTAACAGCTGGGAAAGGACCAGCACTTTCTCACTAGACACAAGTCGGACCCATGCTATTTGCTGCTAAGTTCAGTCATAGGAAGATATGCGAGCAAGCAGGTGACTGAATCTTTTGTTGGAAGGGAGGCTGGCATTCATTATCTTGAGAAAGGATGAAAACCTTTTTGTGTTATTCATGCACTATTTTTATAGACCAAAGGAACAGTGACTTAATGGCTAGAGAGTGGGAAAATTAATAATAATGGGCCAGGCTCTCATCTCATGCAATCAAATAGCCGTTGTTCTCTATTGAGTTATGCAGCATAAGAATCTCACCTAATAACAGTAATAAATAATCGGGTAATTTCCATGCCAGCTGCTAACAGTTTCCATGCTTCATACACAGTTTTATATCATTGCATTTCTACCTACAGGAAACAATGACATTCTCAGACCTGTTTTAAAAGTCTGCACTTTTTTATTTTTTATTGCTACAGTCTTTATGGATTGGTGCAGCCTGGAGTTGAATTTTTAGAACCATAAGAGAGGGAAATGTGATTGAAACAGTATGGTGGCTAGTAAGGGAGAGGAGTTCGGGACAAAGGTACCGTCATTATGACTTTTAGGGGACTTGGAATACAAGTCTTTTAGAGGGTTATTTGTATGACACTTGTAGGACCATATATACTTTGCTGATAATTATTATTTTGCTAGTGGTTTGCCAATGGACCCATGTAGAAACTGAAGCAGGGAGAATGTCTACATGGCCCAGGTCACAGAACTGATGTGTACCCAGGAAGTGTGATTCTACAGTCTGTGGCCTTACCCACTTCTCTAGTGAATAGGAAGCACAGTGCCTTAGATGTGGTTCATTGAATTGTTTTGCTCCTAAACATGGTGTGCAAGTATAAGTTAATAATATGATGAACAAAGAATGTGTCCTGGGAAATGGGGCAGATATATTTCGAGATACTCTTACTCTGTGAAGGCGCATCATATCTTTTTGGTCTCTCCATCCACAGTAATTTTTTTCTGGGTATCTAGATTTTTCTAGGAGGAAGAGAGAATGCCCAGTATTGAACCTGCTTCTAAAGATTGGGGAAATCCTGACACAGTATCCTGAGCCCTCACTCCGTACAGTCCCTCTGTAGGTAGTAATATTTGTAGATCTCTTTCAGCAGTGGAATTGTTCTCACTCATTGTGTGGTATAAGCACACCTACCATACCCTTAATAGTCTGCAGAGTAGGAGAAATAACACTAAGTAGAACATTTCTCTTAGAGTAAGTGATTCATTTTGCCAAAAAGAACATTTACTATACTGCTTGATTTCTGTCTCCTCACAGTCTCATTTCAAACCATAATGGTTTCTAAATTACAAAAGGACACATTGAAAAACGCTCTGTTACATTCTTCCAGAATATCTTCCTGGTGGCAATATACGCAGAGTAAAAGACTCGTTTTGGATCCAGACAGATGCTCTTTTGGTTCTCTGAATGGCATTTTCCTAAACAAACTGCTCAGCATTCTGGAGACGAAACCTGTGAGGTCTAGCACAGGTTGTACAGGTGCTGCTTAAATGAGATTGCAGTATTCATTGTCAGGTGGGCTTCGATGTGTCCTGCTTGATGGAAGGATGAGACCAACTTAAGGAAAACGTTTATGCTCGTTCATTTTTATTTCTACCCATGGTAAACGCAAAAAACTTGATAAATACGTAAATGTCAGGAAATCAAAAAAGATTTTGATGCTATTTGCTAAAATTTTCATCAGAAGTACAATACAATGTATTTACTGAGCATAATTACTGAATGACTTCTGGTAATTATTCCTTGTAATTTTCTCCCTTAGGAAAATCCTATGGCCCAGGGATTTTTGTAAATCTTAGCATTCAAGCATAAATTACTTTGTTTGTAACTCTGTAATTTTGCCTCGCTCACCATTGCTTCTGAAATCTCCACAATAGTTAACAATAAACAGCTTCTTCATGAGAGTGGCACCCAGTTTTCTGAGTTGGGGATGTGTGAGGTATGCGAGATGGACTCAATCAAACAAAAGTATATGTGCTACCAAAGCGAGCACTGAATCAAACAAAAGTAAGCACGCGAGTTAAAGAAACAAGCCTTACAATAGGGAACAAAACAAAATGGTAGAAGCTGGAAATATGAACTAAATATAGTGAGAAAAGTAAGACTCACCTTTTTATTTTATAAAATTCTTCAGCAAAGCACTGAACTTTCTGTTGGCTATAAGATCAAGGGGATCCCAAATGATACATGGGTTAAAATTAATTCATTGCTATTTATGAAGCACCTCCCATGTGCCACGTTGTCTCCCGGGTTCTTTGGATCCATCAACAAAGAAAACCATGGCGCCTGACCCACACTAGGGTCGGACCAGAGCATAGCAGACGATCCCAAGTGCTTGTAAGGGCCACCAAATAGCGTCTTCACCTTTCCGTGAGGGTGCCAAGGTCCAGAGAGCAGGTGACACTCCCCAGGCTACATAGCTAGTAATTGATGTTGCGAAAATCGTCCTCTTAATCTCTTTACTGAATCATGATGTCCAGCAACTGGTTTTGAGACAGGTAGAATGTTAATCCCATTTGATAGATGAGATGATTTACCTCAGTGGAATAACTGGATTTATTTAAGACTCGCCATGGCAAGTAGCAGAAGGAACCATGTCTACTACAGAAGGTGCTTCTTGCCAGTACAATGTTGCCTTTATACCTGAAAACTGGGCATAGAATGCAGTCTCTACACATTTCCAATAGCAAAAAAAGAAACTTTACTAGTTGAGATTATGACTCTAGAATGTAAGAATGTTTTTGTGAGATTGAGTTGATATGTCATAATAAGTGTAAGTAGATAGTCAAGCTTTAAAAACTGAGTATCAAAAGTCATACATTAGCCTTTATTTTTAAGATAGGATTAAGACTTTCCAAAACGTGGCTACTTTTGAATTATTACACTGTTGTTGTTTTTAAACTATTTTTTCTTTTTAAATTGACATATCCTAAATATTTATAGTATTTGGTTCATTAAAAACCCAAGTAAATCAAATAAATAACTTACTAAGGTGTCAATAACATACTAAAATTTGAAATGGATGAGAACTTTAAGAGTAACTACAATATGAAAATTTTAAGTAATTTCTCTTTAAAGAGTTCATAATTTCCTAGTCCTTACTACTTCTGTCTTGCCTCTTACCCACAAGCCAACAAGTTAATAGAAAACAGAAACATTGTATGTGTGTGTGTGTGTGTGTGTGTGCATGTGTGTGTGTAGACTCAGGATATTACATTTGTGTATCCACAGATCAGTTATTTCATTCAGTTTATTTGGATTTCTGGAAAGCAGGAAACACATTTAACCCTTAAGCATCATGGGAATAGGTCATATAACACAGTCAGGAATCTCTCACAACAAATTAAATATAGCCAGGTGTGAGGAAAAATAAATTCCATATGTTTAAAAATTATTTGAGGAGATAGAATTTCACTGGAAAATATAAATGGGATCTAGGAGTCTTTTCACTAAGAGGTTTATTAAACTGTAACATGTCTAATACCCAGTACTTATGTGAGAATAGGGGAAGAGTACAGTTGTGTCATGAAATATCATTAGATAAATACCAAAGCATCTTCTTCAAATTAGACGTATGACTATTTTCTCAAAGTAGTCTGCCTTCTTTTCCTTCTTGGGTTAGAATAGTCACTGAATTCTTGTAAACTTTCTGCAATTGTAGTAAATCTTTTAATAATTTCTTCAATACTGAGAGATAGCAGTGCTCATGATGTGATAAGATAAATGGAATACTACTCCAGCTAAAGAAGAGTTTTAATAATATACTCAAACATATTTTATGGATATAAGTTTGTTCTATGCTCACTGGAAGCCTGTGAGGTTCCACTGTGGCCCTCCTTGGACAGAAGTGGCAACGGAAAAATTTAGCAATTCACGCAATTTTCTGCAGCCAGTTAAAGACCAGGATTTGAACCCAAGTCTACCCGGTTGCAAAACACCTCTACTTGATCATACTGCTCCTTGATAGGGAGAATTATAATCTAATGAGGAAAAGAAGAAAGGTGAAATGGAGAAGAGTGCCTAGGTACAAAGAAGGGCAAGTGGAGCAAGGATGTAGAATGGTGGTGGTAGGAGGTGGTGATACAGGAATGAAGTTATGTGGTTACCACCTTTTGGGGTAGGTGCTTCCTTGCAGCTGCACCTCAGAAATTCCATGTCCAGTGCCAGGATTCAAATCCTAGGAGCAAATATTGATCTTCCTATTTTATAGATAGTGTTATGGTTTGCATCTTAACTGTCCTCCAAAATTGAATGCAGTGAAGGCTTGATCCTCAGGCAATGAAACTACTGGGAAGGAGTGGACTCTGAAGGAAGCGGATCCCTCTTCCTGACCACCATGAGGTGAGCAGCTTGGCTCCACCATGCTCTGCCTGCCTTGATGTTCTTAATCACAGGCCCAAAGTATACATGAACTAAAGCTTCTTAAGCCACAATCCAAAACAAATCTGTCCTCCTTGTAAGTTGTTTTTCTCAGGTATTTTGTTGTAGCAACAGCAAGCTGACTAACATAGACAGAAAACCTGAACTTTCCAGTGATTAAGTGAATGTCCCAAGGTCATGTAACTAGCGAGCTGGAAAATCAGCTCTTGCTAACACTACAATCTGTGTTCTACAATCTGTGTTCCTTTTCCTGATTTTCAATTGAGACTTACTAAAATATCCCCCCAAACACTAGAAATAGTCTTGGTCAGGAAAATATACCAGACATATTTAAATCCAAGAGTTTTGAACTTTCTTCCCGACTCTAACTGGTTCTCATTTCATTTCATTTCACTGTGGCTCAGCCCATGAGAAGATGGTCAGAATAGTTCCAATGGCTCCTCTAGGGATTAATGGCACAAGAGTGGGAGGAAGCCATGCTGGGCATTCAGGACCTCCTTTCTATTTATCTACTTTAGTCCCAGAACAATTTCTTTTAGTCCTAGTTCTTACAGATATTAAAATAGCTTAGGAGTTAGGATCAAAGGATTTGCAATGTGAATATAAAAATATAATTTTAGGGTAATATTACTGTAGGATAATATTACTGACATTAAATCTGAATAAATCTGAGAGGTGTTTCTCTTTCAATATGGCATTCTGTATTTATACTAAGTGGAAGAACCCCTGGGGGTGGCTGAGCAGAATGTTTGGGAGGTGAAGGGATAACCCTAATGATTAGTAGCATTCCGAATACCTGTGGCTTTCCACATCTTGCCCCACATTGTGACTGTGCTATGGAGTTTTCCTGTCCAAGGCAAGTTACTTACATAGCATAGATCACAAGTTCTTAGTGTGCTCCAGACCCAGCAGGGGCCCCAAATGTGTATTTGGGTGCATATATGCTTTACTTCAATGAATAAATAAATGGACTGATTTAAAACACATTGAAGAGCAAATGAAGTTTTAGATTCCTGCAGTGTCTGCTTTCAGAGGGACTTCTTCCACCCAGCCAATTGAAGGTAAATTAGGAATAAGGTTGGAAATGAAGAACTTCCCTGTATCTCTCTTTCTTCAATTTTATTTGCACTTATTTTATGCCAATGTTATTTTTGTAACATAAGTTTTTGTTTCTTTTGGGGATATCTTGCTCTTCGTTGCAATGTCCTCCTCTGGCTTAGGAACAATTTGTTTCTTTTCAGTAAGATCATCTCACTGTGGGAGAGGAGCTCACACACGGGTTATTCTGACCACAAGCTCTGTGAACACTGCACATCTTGGGTAATCTGTTCACCCAGGTGTGTCCAATCACCAGAGGATCTATGTCAAAATCCTCAAGTTCAGGTTTACTCTTATCATTTTAGAGTGGCAAAAAATTCACCGTTTTTTAAAGCCACAGACCCCTAGTCCATCCCCACTGTTTGGACACTGAAGAGTTCTACCATTACAGCACCAGAATGGTGCACTTTGCCTCTTCTAAGTGGCAGCTTTCAGATATTTGGTGACTTTTCAATTATGCACATCCTTCAGTGGCCTGGACAGTTTCATGGATGCTCTAAAAGTGAGCACAAAGATTTGAATGCTTTGATTTGCATGATTTTGTCACTCTCTTACTGGGTCAAGAGAGTAGCGAACAATTTTCATAGATCACCTGAGAGAGCTTACAGCAAGAACTCATACCTTTTTTTTTTTTAATTTTTTTTAATCTGTCCTACTTCACTCCACAACTATCAAGAGATCTCATTTGGAGAACCAAAGTGAAGGAAATTACATCTGTGAAGTTACGGTTGTAGCTCATTATTGATTGTCACTCCAGCTTTGGTTCAAATGCCATGGAGGTTGTAGTGAAAGGTGGCACACCTTGATTTTTCTCCTGTGATTATCCAACGCAGTGAATGAGAGCGTGCTTAGTTTAATTGGTCTCTTGTCCTGATAGTTGATACACCCACTCACTATTCCATTTCCAAGCAGAACATTCTCATTCATAATAGTTAATAGTATTTTCAACTCTTCCATGGGTTACCAATGGTTAACCCATCTATTTAATGGATAGACTGCTGGTGATATGCAGAGATGGGGCAGATCGAGGTTAGAGTGATTCTATAAAATAATAAAATATATTTTCCTCTTATTTTACAAGTGTTAGTAGGTAGTAAGCTTATGCTTCTTCCTTCTGTCTCTGTATCACGCATAACAAAATCTGCATCACTCTCTGTATTATGTATAACGTAACCTGGCTCAGTTGCTTTACATGTAGCAAAGGAAGGTTCAAGGCCAGTTTCAGGAGGACATTGTGCAGTCCCACTAGCTCCCACACTTAGAAAATTCTGGCACTTGGTTTAATGCCCTGCACTTATCCTCTCAAAACTTTTGATTACTTTTTAACAAGATAGCACATATTTATATTTTGCACAGGACCCTGAAAATTATGCTTAGATTTTAAATAGCCAAAGGAAATGATTGCACCCTCAAGAATAGAAGGTAGCAGTTTCTATGATCAGATGCAGACACAGATACTATGATCAGATGCAGACACAAGACAAAAGAATTAGTGAGCGCTGAGAAGGGAAGTGGGTCATGGAAGTCGTTACTAACTTTTAAATCAAGTCTTTGCATCGTACTTAATTAAGGGTTTTATAATGTGAATTCCCTGAATAAGAGGTAAATATGTTGTCATGCTGTTGAAAAATGTTTTCTAAAGTCAAATGCTGGTGCTTTGTGAGGTGTTTGGTTCATTGTCTCTGTTCCCGCAAAGACTCAAAGAACCGCAGGGTGATGGTAAGTAATTGTACAGGAGCCGGGATATCTGGGGATGTGTCTCCCCAGCATTTCAGTGTGACACGGTCACCTCCTCCTCCCAGACATCCTTCCCATCTTATTGCGGTATGGCTAATATGTAGCAGCCTAACAAAATGACAAAATTTTCATTTACTTGAAAATATAAATAGCGAACTTGCTTGTTACTGACATAGTTCAAGAAATATGCTCTATGTCGTGTGCAGTTTGGAGATGCATAGTTTTCACCAGAAGGTATAACTTCCTCCTTCCCTGAAGTCACACTCTCCTTTCCCTTGATTGCTGACTGAGTCCCATCAATTCACATTTGCTGCATCTTTCGCCTACTGATCCGTAGCCCTTCAATTCCTTACCTTTTCCTTCATTCTTCAGTGCTGCCTGTACAAGTAATCATTATAAGAGGTTCTTGGCTAGTGTCAGATTAGACTCCATCTGACATATACCCTTCACTGAAACCAAGGCATTCCTTCTAAAACACGAGCCAGAGGACTGGATAGGTGGCTGGGAGTAGTGGCATGTGCCTATAATCCCAAGACTCTGGGAGTCTGAGACAGGATGATGCCAAGTCCGAGCCCAGCCTGGGAAACTTAACGACTTAGGGAGACCTTGTCTCAAAACAAATTTTTTTAAAGGTCTAAGGATGTAGCTCAGTGCAAATGTTCTCGGTTGTATCCTCAGGACTGCAAAGAAAAAAAAAGGAGAAATATGAACTAATTAACTAGCAAGAGTGAGTTTGCTACTTCGTTTTATTCAGCTCGATGGCCTCTGTTCAGGCTAAGAGCCTTTCTCCTAACGGCACAAACGTTCCTCAAACAGGCCTCACAATGCCTTGGCCTTCTTCCTCATCCGCTTCTGCCTGTATAGCAGTTCCAGGGATAAGCCATATTCTCTCTCACCTAGAGACTGTGTCTACTGTTTCCTCGGTCTCCTTCACCTGGTTTGCTTCTTGCTTTTCAAGATACAGATAAAACACCACCTTTACCAACGGAGAGGTCCCTAACAATCCTCACTTTTTTAGGTAGCCAGTCACTTCTCTTTTGGGCTTCCAGAAAAAACTATGCACAACTCTATTATGGCACTTATCGTACAGTATTATAATTGTTTATTTGTTTGAGTTCTGCCACTAGACTTGACCATCTTGAGAAAGTGCTTTACTTTTTCGATACTTGATACTCATAGCCTAATGAGTGAATGAATAAATGAATAAGTTAATGGGATAGATCAAGAGGATACTTCATTATTACGATCTCTAGAATGTCAAGTGTAAGAATTTCCATTCCTTTCACAGGAAATCTGAATTTTTCAATAAGCACTTTTGGTATTTCTTAGAGCAACACAAATAAAAATCCTTCTAAGCCAAGTTGACAATATTATATTGTAAATCAAAGTTGCTGCTGGATTATGAGATTTGGACATAGAAAAGAAAATAGATTGTTGTCCTTTCAAAGAATTCTTGCAGTATAATTTTTAAGTTTACAGATGAGCCACACATTTTGGGTTTTGGGGGCTAAGGTTAGTGTGCCTCTTCCTCGCAGTAGTTAGGAGTATACTGGTGTGAAGGTTGGGAGAGTCAGTCTCCCCCTTCCTGCCGTCCATAAGTCTGAGACCTTGATTTGTTTTTTTCTGGGTGAAAAAGGAGAATGTGCACATAGTAGGATAAATAAAGAGAAGTAACACCATTCATAACAGTAAAGAAAACCAGTCGGACTTCTCAGCAGAAACTTTACAGGCCAGCAGAGATGGATAAGTGATTTTCACAGTACTGAAGGAAAATACTACTAACTAAAGTGACTGTTGGTGAACTTTCAAGAAGAGAAAACATTTGAGGCTCATTAAAGACAAAATGTGGTATCATCTAGCTATATAGGATTTTTTTTATTTTTAAAAATATTTATTTATTTAACAGTACCGAGAATTGAGCCCAGAATCCAGGGCCTTTGCAATGTGCTACATTCCAACCTCTTTTCTACATTTTTAAAATTTTCAGATCTTGCTAAGTCGCTAAATTTCCCAGGCTGGGCTGAATCTTGTGATTCTCTTGTCTCAGCCTCCCAGGGTGCTGGCATTACAGGTAGGCGCTATTTAAAATTAGCCACATTCTATTGGCTGAAAACAATTACACCCATATTATATGTAATTCCTCCTCCATCCCTCCCGCCCTCCTCCTCTTCCTTCCTCCCTCCTTTTCTCTATCCTTTCTTCCTTCCCTCCCTCCTTCCTTCCTTCCCTCCTTCCTTCTTTCCTCTGTGGTTATTTTCCCCTCTTAGAATCAAAGACACGCTAAGTTTCTCAACATGTCATCTCATAGAGGTATTTCTGTTCAATTTCTTGTTCTGATTGTGAACAGGCATAATAAATACAACCAGAAATATTTTTACTGTGGTAAAATATACATAAGATAAAATTTACCACCCTAACCATTTTAAGTGTACAGTTCAGTTGCATAAAGCACAGTGGTATTGTGCAACCACACCTCCAAACCTTTCCTTGCAAAACTGAAATTCTACACCCATTAAATAGTAACTCCCTGTTTGTCTCTCCCCTCACTCCTTGGCAAACACTACTCTACTGTCTTGTCTCTGGGAGTTTGAATATTCTAAGTAACTTGTACAAGTGAGATAAATTACTATGCGCTCTCTCTGTCTCTGTCTCTCTCTGTCTCTCTCTTCTCTTGTCACATCTCCTTTCCTCCCCTTCCCATCACTCCTCTCTCTCCTCCCCTCTTCTCCCCTCCCCTCCTTTCCTCTCCTCTTCTCCCTTTTTTTTTTCTTTTCTTTAGTAATTGTGGAGTGGAGCTAAAACCCAGTGATGCTATACCCCTGAGTGACATCTCCAGCCCTATCCTCCTCTTGTTCCTTTTTTGAGATGAGATCTCAGTATTTTTTCATGCTAATTTATTTCACTTAGGACTTAGCATAATGTCCTAAAGTTTCTCCCAAGTTGTAGTGGATATTAGAGTTCACTGCATTTTGAAGCTGAGTAATCCTCCCCTGTATAAATGTATTGCATTTTGTTTATCCATTCATCCAGAGTGGATACTTGGGTTGCTTTCATTTTTCGACTCTTGGAGGTGTGAATAATGCTGCCATAAACGTGGATGTACAAATATCTCTTGGAGTCCCTGCTCTCAATTCTTTGGAATATATTTGCAGAACTGGAATTGCTGGATTTCATAGAAATTCTATTTTTAAAGTACATTTAAAAAAACCCTCTTGAGGGCTGGTGATTTAGCTCAGTGGTTAGAGTGCTTGTCTTGCAAGCACAAGGCCCTGAGTTCGATTCCCAGCACAAAAAAAAAAAAACAAAAAAAAAAAACAAAAAAAAAAACCCTCTTGATTCTTATTCTTCCCTCAGCTGAACCTTGTTCATCATTTATGGTTTCAAAGAAGGGGGTATGGTGCTCACACCGGATTATGTCTAGAAAAGAGCGTAGAGGTTAGGGAGGCAGACAGTGAGATATGCACTCCCATTCCGCCCGTCCCCAACCCAGTTCCAGGCCACGATCTCAGGGCGAAGGGAGTCCTGGACAGATGCAAGGGAAAGGCGAACCCTGAGAAGAGTGCCTGTTTCCCAGCTGGAATTCATCCGAAAGGTTGTTCCAGAACCACAATGGAAGCCACTTTAAAGTAAAACTTCTGGGTACAAAAAATAGCTAATGAAAAAAAAAAATAGCTAACGACTCTCTCTTGTGGGTGTCTGAGCAACATGGAAGCCCAGGTATAGGAATGGTCATCAAGTGGCCCTGAGGCTGCTGAGTCGCCTTCTTTGACAACCCAGAGAGTCTACCGCTAGGGCAGGGAGGGTAAGAATTCCTGTGCAGGCTGGAAGTAGATCTTTGTGGCAGGGAGACTCAAGCCAAGAGAAAACAGACCTAAACGTCACCAGGTACAGATGCCAACATTGCAAACAGACAGAGAATAAAAATGCAAAGACTTAAGGAGTAATGGAGGAGAGGAGCGTGGAACATGCTAGAAGACTGAACATTTTCTGAAAGAGCCATTTGTAAGCTGAGTTAACATTGATGGCCCCAGTTAAGTCTCCCTGCTCACCACAGGACAGTACATGAGGAAGGTCAGGGCAATTTTAAGAAGGCACATTATTATTGTTATTGTTATTATTTGTTGAGCAATGAACTCTGAGCTGCACACTTGTAAGGCAGATGCTCCACCACTGAGTTACACTTGCAGCCCCAGGATGAATATCGTTATACAGACTATACTCTGGGAACAAATTTTTCTATGTAAATTCAAGTTGAAGTATGATCAAATCATGATGCTGATACAACAAAGCCATGCAGATTCCCTCATCTACAGATTAATTATGAGGCTGGAGAAGTGAAGAAAAGCAGACATTCATGCATCACATTAAGATGCACTAATTTCCAGAGTAACTGCCTAATCAGCCTAATACGATATTCTGTTTTGTTTGAATGAGAGGATCTGGTCTGAGCTATCTTTGCCCCTTCCTGTGGCTGCTCTGTGAAGATCTCATTATTATGATTATTTAAAGGGAATGAGTCCCTTCTACAGGGATAGGTATATAAATTACTGGGCTCAGCCCACTGCTGTAGGCTATCATTGAGGAAAATAGCTTAATCAACTGGAGAATAGAGTTGGCTACCTCTATGAATCATGATGGGTATAGTTACAGTGGTTGGGTGCGAGCACTGTGAGAATTATTGAAAATGGTCAGGAAATGACCTCTGGAGGAGGCAAATGGGCTAGAATGGGACATGACCTCAGGAGGAGGTGAGAAAAAGACCACATTTTGTGTGCATGAATGATGAGGGGGGTCTTTTCTCACTTCAAGGCAAAAAGCATAGGCTTCAGCCTTCTAAGACTAGAATATATTTCTTTTTAAAATTTTAAAAAATTTCTTTATTTTTAGTATACAATATATATACATGTATTTTAAAGGTACATTTATATACGAGATATACATGGTATGCAGTGAGTGATTTGATATACATGCATGGAATGAACTGAATACTACCATCAGACTAATTAGTATGGCCAGCTCTTCAAATAGTTACCATTGTGTGTGCGTGTGTGTGTGTGTGTGTGTGTGTGTGTGCGTACGATGAACAATAAGATCTATTTATAGGAAATTTACAGTATACAACTGTGCTGCATAATTGTGATTGTCAATTTAATTAGATTGAGAGACTGCTGGAAAGGCCGACTGGATTGTTAGGACATTAACTGCACCAATGGACTATTCTCTGCAGGTGTTTGCAGCTAACGGGTCTACTAGGAGGCGGAGTCTAGCTGCAGGAAGTGGGTCCCTGGGGGTGGCCTTGAGTGCTGTGTCTGGCCCGACCCCCCTCCTCTCTGGTGCTCTTCCTCTGATCTCTTTTCTCCAGTGACATGAGTTGCGGTGCCTTCCTCTGTCACTGCCTCTGCGGTGATGCTTCTGCCCCAGAGCCAGCCAACAGTGGATTCAAACCATGAGCCAAAACTTTTCTCGAGTAAGTCGTGTTTGTAAGGAACCTTGTCTGAGCCATGGAAAAGGGACTGACATGGCAATGCAGCATTATTACCCGTATTTACGATGCTGTATATTAGACCCCTAGAACTTGCATTTCAGTATGTCAAGGAAACTTAAAGAACTGATGGAGCAGTAATAATGCCCCTTCACATTAGGTAGTGCTTCTTGATAAAGATTGTTAATAATCTATCTCTGGTGCATATGGGTTGGTGATGTGGAACCAACTAAGAATGGAGATATTGTAATGTTTCAAGTCATTATTAAGTTATTATGAAGTAGGAGGAATTTCTTTTTGAAAAGTCAATCGCTATCATTTTACTTATATTGTGTATTCAGCTCTAAATGAGGCTTATCAGCAGTGATGAAGCTGTTAGAAATGGCCATGTTCATAGTTTGGGTCTACAGTATGGGATAGAGTATTTACTTATTCAGCAAATATTTCTCAAACACTTGCAGATACTGAACTGTATTGGCATTCTGAAAGACGATCCCTTCTTTCCCCCTTTTAAGACTTTCTCAACACAGTGGTCTCTTCTGCCTCACTTGTGAACAACTGAAATGATAAGTAATGACTAAGAAAGAAAATAAGAACAGGTCTATCGCCCAAGGCTTATATCTGCAGGACCCACTTCATTATCCTTCAGAAAGTCACTTTATTTTTCCTCTAATGTAGAGTAAGAAAAACTTCTCAGACATTTTCCCTTGGATTTAGTATTTTCAGTTAAAATGTGGGGTGTATGTAAGCACACATAGAAGTTGTACATAGGGAAAGTGTGGCACGAGTGTATTTGAGTTAAGAATTATGATCTTAATTTAGTAATAAAGGAAATTATAAAATGAGATGGAATAACTAGAACAAAGAATTTAGGCCTTGAAATTGTGGATCTAATCCAAGTACATTCTTTGTGTATTGGACAGTCCATATTCTTTTTTAAGCCTTACTTTCAGAAGTAAAGGTAAATCCACTTAATGATGTAGTGTCTTTCCCCTTATTTTAAAGGTGTGTAAAATGAATTCTGCCCATCATGTCATTTATACACTGTCCACGATAACTTTACTGTTTATTTTGAATATACTTTTCACCATTATAAACCTTATTATACAAAACATCTGTGGGGGCTGGGGATTTAGCTCAAGTGGTAGAGAGCTTGTCTCACAAGCACAAGGCCCTGAGTTTGATCCCCAGCACACACACACACACACACACACACACACACACACACACACACACAAAGCTGTGTACATAGATATTTGCATACTTTTTTGATTACCTTCTTGGAATAGATTTTTATAAGTAGAATTCTTGGATGAAGGTTGTGCACATTAAATTGCACTCGTTTGAAAAGGTTGTGCTTTATTGTTGTGCCAAATTATGTTTCTACTATGATGTGTAAGAAAACCCATTTTCTACCACCCACACTAGCCTAAGGGGTCAAATTTTTTAAAACTTCACTGGTTTCATTTGCATTGCTTTAATCACTGAAGTATTAACATTTTATATGCCTCCTGACTACTAGTATTTTTACCTTTATGAATTGCCCTTTTAAATTGTTTATTTTTCCTTTCAGCTTATAGCATCCTCTTTAAAATAATAGCATACCAATCAATAAAAAAGTTATCAAATTCTTTTTAACCTTTTATAGTCCTCTGAAATGGTTAAGATAGATTTTATTGCCTTTATTTGAAAGAGAGAAGCGAAGTCTGCTGTCTCATAATAAACTAATGGAGGGAGCGATCATAGGATCCTGGTCTCACCCATTGTCTTTCGTATCCTCCTTTGCCCAGCTGCCTCTCAACCATCCTGGTTGACCAGAACATCCGTTAGTTAGCCATAGCAGTAACTGAACACAAAGTGTATCCCATAGCACAAGATAAGCTGATATGGGTGATTTCAAAAGAAAAGTGGCCCATTTCCTGGACATACAGTTCACTGGTCTCTTGTGAAGCCTCGAAAGGGACAGAAGACTCATAAAACAGAATAAAAGAAATCAACTCCTCTAAGTAGCCTCAGGTAAGCTAGAGATCTCCATGGTCTGGGTGAACACTTGCACTTCATGGTGTCACATGTGAGCCACTCAAGTAATATTTCAAAGCCAAGGAAACAGATGTGAAAGCAGTCTAGGTCGTAATTCACAACCTTGTTAATCTACAGTAGGAACATTTTTACGTAAATGAGATGAGTTATATAGAAGGCATTTAAAGTCCTAATTTCTAAATAATGTAGAATAACCTTGATGCCTGAAGTTACTCATATTGTGAAGAATTTGACAGTTGTGTGGTGGAGAATAGATCTAAACTGAGCTAAATTCAACCTCACTGAACAAATGTATTTATTGTTGAGGTAAAAAAAAAAAGAGAAATAGAGATTTATGATTTTGTTTAGATTAAATAATTGCTAGTTAATACCAAGTATAATACTTCTGAAAAAATTCTGCTTACTAATCATTTAAAATATCTTGATATAAAATAAAATAAATTGTCAGAGGGAGACCTTACTATTTTCAAAGTAGTTTAACTAAACTAAAAAGCTAAACAATATCATAGCATTTTAGAATGACCATTTCATATATATTCTAGTAATAAACTTACAGAAATTTCCTTTGGGAAAGAGGGAATAATGCCAGAAATAATTGTTAAATATGAAGTGGTTTCAGGAAAAGATTATTAACTCACAATTGCCTTACAGATATACATATATACTGAGGAAGTCTGAATTCTCCTGGGATTTTCATCACTTAGTCTGTAGTTAGCAAAGAAATCTGAAATCTCCCCATTAGCCTTCAGAGTGGGGCACAAAGGAAATGTAAACCAGATGAGGTCTGTTTCTCAAGACCCAAGCAAGCCCGAGCTCTTGGTGAAGTCCCAGGCCCAGAAGGAAAGAACACACAGCCACTCTTGGAGCAGTCTAAACTTACCGAGTCTTGACACGCAGAGAAATGAGTGTTATTTACTCTGGCAACCACTTGGCTGATAGAAGATACGAGGTCAACAAGCTGGTTTTGAAACTTAATTTACTATCTCCTGGATTTACATTGCATTTATTTGAAAAGGAAGAGTAGCCAAAGGCTTTTATTTGTCTGTGCTGTGACCACAGCCAAAGGAGGCTAAAGAGAATTTTTGACACATCTATTACCTGCTAAATGCACATTACCCGTTAACCCGTTAGATTACAGGGCTGTGCTCTGGCCCCAAGTCATCTTGCTGGCAAGTCAGGTTAGAATGAAATTTATTACTGATGAAAGAGGGTGTCAATTTCCAGTGTGAGTTTTCCTCTGAAGTGATTACAACAGAGAGGAAAAGGAGAATGTGATATGAAGGGAAAAGATAATAGTTATAATGTTATGAGGAAGAATATTTTTCTCTGAAATGATAAAAATAAAAAAGTTTTTTTTTATTAAGAGTCTACTGCATATCTGCTCTGTGCCAGGCACTGCTTTCCGCATGCTCTGGATGAGAAGATGAATAATTGGGCAACAAGAAGCACTCCTAATCTAGTAGTGGATCCTCAAAAAAAAAAGCTACATTACTAGGAAATGAAGAGATAGGTTGAGAAGAGGTTGAGAGTTTTTTTTAGAATTTAGCGTAGTGAGGTATGAAAATGTAACCTACACTGCCTTGAAGAAGCAGGCTAGAGAATGAAAGTGTTAACATTTGTAACAGCTGAGCAAGAGAGTTCTGTTGTGTTCCAAAGATTGAAACTCAAAATCATCTGCCAATGAAATTTTAATTCCTATTGTAATAAACAGGTGACGGGATGGATGGTGGACGAGTGGCGGGCAGAGGAAAGGGCACTGAGTATCCTCCTGAACTTCAGAAGCTGTTACTTGAGTGGCATTGGCATGCTTTCATCTTCTTGCCTGAGTAACGTGGAAAGACAGAACCTCAGATGGATGAGGCCTCTGCTGACATCTGTGGATGATGACTGTAGGGGAGTGAAACTCTTGTGGTCATGTTGGTATGAAGAAGCGAGGCCACCAGAAGAGTCACAGGCCGGTCCAGGGATGACATTGGTCAAGGCAGGAGCTAGCCATGCAAGACCAGCTTCAGACAAAGCCACAATGGAAGACTCCAGTGGTCCAGCTCATATTTTTGAATTAGTTTTCTTATCTCCAACTATCCCAAGAGATCCCAAGAGATAGGAGAAGAAAGCAACATAGTAATGAAACATAGAATGATCCTCTAATGATGCTTATCTCCAGCTGACATGGACAATGTTAGACATGTGTATTCATTTATATGGCAATGTGATAAATAGTAACAGGTAATTTATTCAAATTTCAGTGTAGCCAGATATAAAAACTCAGCTAGGATTGCAGTTGAGAGCAAAATTACAAAATGTAATTTTGTTGGCCCCTGATCACACTGACTTCTGTAACATTCAAGCAGAGATTTTCCCAGTAGTGGTAAGTTGCTGGGACTAATTTCTCAAAGATACCTTCCTTGGTGTCAGTTTGGAGACTGTACTGCAGAGAGTTTTGCGGAGAGTGTGATCTCTTATATTACATATCTGTGAACTGTCAGCAATGAAACTGGACCATCGAATTCCAGGAAGACCTACTGACCTCTGGCAGGCAGCTCACGGAAGCCTTCGTCGCAGATCAATTCGAAACACTCTCACTGGCCAGTGTAGAGCAGTATAAAATTGGCCTAGGTGTAAGGATTTCCACTCTGTCTGCCTAATCCAGCTTTGTTTTTAATACAGCCACTGCCTAGTCACCTGGTTCTACTTTATGAATGCACATTAACCAAGGGAGAAATTGAAGTTGAGTTAGCCATATTATCACTTAACACATCAGTGACTGAAGCGCTGAATATACATAAATAATGAAATCTGTGTTACTGCTTTATTTGGGAATACAAAGTACATTCCAAGGAAATCGAATGGGATATAGACCTTGAGAATATTTCCCAGTAGAATTTAGATTAAATTTAAATTTCCTGGGCTTAATAATATGACTTAAATTCTATAAACTGTGTATATGTTCATAAGTGTGTTCATAGGTATGTACACACATGCAGGTGTATGTATATGTTTCTGTCTGGGAAGAGTACGTGGCTTTGATGAAATCGGGATGCTATGCAAAAATAACTATCAGGCATATTCTATTTGATAAAGCAGCAATAACCGAGTACTAGTCATTCTATGAGTAGTAAAATCTCGTAGCAAAGGATTAGTATTATTTTGTACGATGTTGAGCAACTCTCAACCATTTTGCTGTGTTAATATCTCCACCTTATCCCTTTTATTTGCAATGCATATTTCTGCTGCAGAATTTGTAACATTGAGAAACATTTAATGAGTTATCAGCAAACACTGAAATATAAAAAGAACTTTGATTGAATTTCATAAGCTGCTTAAGATTCCTGTGTTCTGAGATTGTAATGAATGTTTACACTTCTGTTAATAAAATTCTATCAAGCAGACGACAGGTGCCAATTAAAAGCAATCACAAAGGATATCGCAGTTTGTTGAGTGTCACCTGGCATAGGATGTTTTTGATTCTCAGCAGATTCCACAGCCTGTGGAATTGCAGCCATTCCAATGCAGGAGTAGCAGAAGAAATAAGAAATGATTTGTTGTTGTTTGCTGAGGGACAGGGAAATACTAATCTGTAGTCAAACCGCTGAAACAGTAGATATTTTAGTAGGTGAGTACAAGTTGTGGCAACAAACAGGTCTCCACATGTAGCACGGCTCAGAGGCATTAATATTTTGTTTCTTACTCATCTAAGCCCACAGCAGGTATTTCTCAGATTACAGGCTAGGTCCTGTCCAGCAGGGCCACCAGAATCTGGCAACTTCTAGCTTATTCCTCCCCATCACTGTCACCTTCAGCATCATGCTTAGAAGCGGGACTCGGAAAGGTGCACATCATTTCTACTCACTTTCCATCGAGTGAATTCAGTTACAGGCGCACATCTGACTTTCTGGCAAGCTGAGAAATATAACTTTTCTGAAAGTCTAGAAGTAGAAGAAAATAAGAATTTGATGACAAGCTAGGCATTTCCACAATACCTAGGTACAATTTCTTTGTAATCAAATTTAGTGGGTTTGCCTGTTGGTGAGAACAAAGCAGATAAGCACAACCAAGCAAGGAGCACACTCGGGATGATTCTCAAAGCAGTTCCTCCTTGGACAAAGAAAGCAAGGGGCTTTTATTGGGAAAATCTATTCTGTGCATTTTTAGGAAAGATGTCATTATATTTAAGAGCAGTACGTTACTGAGTGTGCTCAGTTTGAGGTCAGACATCACATGTTCAAAAAAACGGGCAGGAATGCCCGTGGGCGGAAAATTTAATATTATGGTTGAGGAGGGAGACAGGCGATGCCGGAGACATCCTGGCCTCAGGCTCACAACAGACAGGCTGCCTCCTGGCTCTTAGAAATCACAAGAACATCTTGCTTTCACCATATTTCTATAATATCCTGACGTGAGCCTTAAAAAATGCTCCTGGCCTTATCACAGCTCCTTGACCTCCAGCATGAGTCAAAGGAGCGTGTGCTCTGATTGCTTTGGAGTAACTGAGGGCAATCCCACGGTCATTATACCGCTCCTAGTGTCAGGATTTTGATCCCTCTGGTGGGCTGTGGCAGCCAGGCTGGTTCTATCTAGGCCCATGTAAGTTCACAAACTCCCCCTCCCAATGTGGAAATGCAGACTCAGGTTTGAGTGGAAAAAAGCCGTTAGTTACCACTCCCCAAGTTCTAGGAGAACAAAAGAAAAACCCAAAGTGGAACTCCCTGCATTTGCATCTCTGGCCTCCTACCCTCCTTTCTTGAGGCTGTACTTTCATTACTGGAAGTTGCCACTTAAGGGTGCTGCCCTCTTGGAGCTTTCCAAAGTACACTAAACCTAAAATGTACAAAGTGGCCCCAAGTCAAACTCACTGTTCAATTGTCTCATTGGCCTGCTCCTGCTTTGAGAATTGTACTTTCCTTTTAAAAAAAATCTCTCCGCAATTATTTACTACCTTTCTGTGCCTTGCTCAATTCTTTGGACTACAAAGAGCCTGGATATCAGGTGAAATTGAGACCAACTGTCCAGTAACACAATGAGCAAAGTTCAGTTGAGGTCACCTACAAAAAGTGAGTCATAGTGACCTGGTAATTCTGGCATTCCTTGTTAGTGTCTCTGAAGGGTCTTATCTGAAACAAACAAACAAAAGAACGACTTTGAAGGAGTGTTAACAGTCATTTGAAGAGCTAGCAACTCCCCCACTTTCCACCACCCAGTGTGATCGCCCCTAAAAGTATTTGTGTGGCAGCTAACACTAGGAGACGATTCCTTCTGGAGAAGATGTGGAAAGGGCTTTCCCAGGGTTCTGTCTTGAACTTACGTCTGGGGTAGGATCCTGCTGTGTGTTTTGGGAAAGGAAAGTAAAGGCAGCGACTGTGAGTTATCTGGAAACATATCCTACCTTCCATACTCTCTAGCAACCCAGCCTTCCCACAGCTTCTGTCTCTTCAGGACAGATAAAGATCTAAGCTCTTTCTGTGTGGGGGGAAATTCATACATAGCCTCAGATAATATATTTTGTTCGACAATATATTTTTTCAGTATATAGTTTGCAAATACATATTATATATCCAGTTGTGTATATATCTATGTGTATATATATATGGTGTATATGCATGTAATATATCATATATATTTATACAGTTCAGTAAAGTATAGAATAGTGTAGGTTTCAACTTTGTAGTAGATTACTTTTAAAGTTTGAGAAGGTGTGTGTATAAGTCCATCTTGGAAAGTCACCCTAATCTTCAACAGCACATGGATTTTCAGGATCTTCTTCATCAGCAGGTAGTCTTCTATTTGAGGCCTGTGCCCACCCCTTTCTGAATCTAGGAGGCAGGCAGGTGTGGAGCAGATTCACACCAATTGAATTGCCCCGGGAAAGGGGACCAGCCAAGGGAGTTCTGTGGCTGAGTGGGAGGGGTCAATGTGGGAAGTGGGAGAGCTGACCCCCAGTCCTGCTCCCCCCAAACCGGCATCTGAACGCTATGCCAGGGGGCAGAGAAGCTGAGCCTATTGTCTTGAAAAGGTACTCTGGAGGTGTGACAGTGGAACAACAGTGAGGAGGAAGAAATTTCTCCCCTCCCGGCTCCTTGCCCTGATAGTGGTAGTGAAAATTTCAAGGCGAGCAGTATACTTCTAGGGCATCTTGAGAGCTGATCACTGTGGGAGCCACTGAAGAGAGAATCGTTGATTCACACAGCTGTTTCAAAGTGTATTTCAGCTGGGTTTGGTGGTGCTCCTCTGTAATCTGAGCACTCTGGGAGACTGAGGCAGGAAGATTTCAAGTTTGAGCCCCGCCTAGGCAATTTAGTGACTTAGTGAGACTTTGTCTCAAAATCTGAAAAAAATAAAAAATTTTAAAAAGCTGGGCTAGGGATGTAGCTCAGCCACAGCGCCACACACACACACACAAAAGTATTTCAGATTTGTTTGTATTTCTGCATAGTGAAGCAAACAGGAGAATATTGTCCTTGGAAAGATAGTTTGTTATTCACAGTTAAGACAAGGGGTCACTCCGTGCTGTAGAGAGTCATGTGAAGAAGTATCAGGATTGTTTAGGGGTAAGAGTAAGGGGAAAACACAGGTGGAGCCCTTTTTATGCTTTCCATGGGAAAGACTAGGCCAAGCACGACCAGCAGTTGAGCAGGAATTGGATTGGCTACTCTGAATATTTTTAGTAGACTCTGGAATATAGGGGCGGTCTCTAGATGTCCAGTTCCTGGCTCTGGGGTGAGTCGGGACAGAATATTGTCCTAATCTGCAAGAGTCTGAAAGAAATAAGCAGACGGAGTGTGGACTCAGGATTTGCTCTTGTTCTCTTTCTCTAGGGATTAACTAAGGCAGGGGAGTCCCCACTCACCTCAAAGCTGCCAGGCTTCAAGATAGTCAAACACCATAAAATATAGAACAGTTAAAAAATATAACACCCAGATTCCTACAAAAGGCACAAAGTTGGGGAGATGCTATTCACAATTTTCTTTAGTGTGTTAAAAAAGAAAATCATTCATGAAACCTGTTAAAGATGGTGAGGCCAACTGTATTCATGGTAGGCCGTGGTGGTAGACACAGAGATCAGTGCAATGAGGTCTTGTCGTCGGGGAGGGTCTGGACTCAATTCTTACAAAGGTGGATGGGGATTTATAACCAAGGCATAGTGCGTGGGATCAGTGCATGAAAAATTGCTAAGAGGAGACATCAAGGATAAGGACCTTCTGGCTAAAAAGTCTGGATAGGAGTATTGCTAAAGGCAGGCCAGGATGCTAAGATATAGAGGGAGGTCAGCTATCAAGGGTGGGGACATCCGATGAATTGTTTTATCAGGAATCTTGCTCAAACTGGATTCTTTCAGGACAGAGAGGGAAGCCCAATTTCAGGCCTCATCAAGCAGAAGACTCAGAGGACCTTGACTAAAGTTGTGGTCAAAGAAGGGAATCTTTGTCATCTTTGTCAAGTGGCAGTAGATATGATCAATAAGGGACCCCAAGAAATTTTGAGAACTAGTGTGCACCTGTAATCCCAGATTCTGGAAGGGTTTTGGCCAGAGGAGGGCCACATGTATGCTACCTGGGTATCGCCATTCTCGGTATGATCCTTTTGGCACACAAAACTTAGGAGGCCAATTGATTCAAGTGACCAACATCTCATATGCTGTAATCTGACATTTCTCTCTAGAAACAGGCATATGTGAGATGGAGAACTACTTGCTAACATTAACTTTTTGTACATCTGTTAACTAGTTGGGTCTAAGACGGCTCTTTTGCAAGACACTTACTCCTAACTTTTCAGTCTTCTGTCATGAGCCTTGTTTCCTCCAACTTTATATAAATTTTATTGCTCTCCTATGTAAAGGGGAGTTAAAACATTGTAATTTAAGCACTGAGCATACAATTGCTCTTAGGAATGACTGCTTTTCATTAAGGCACAGGTTTATTTTTTAGATAAGGTTGTTTGTGCAAACCTAGCAGGCCTGACAATAGCTCAGATCCAAACGTGTTCAGGAGTGAAAATACGTGGGGATTTAGGGAGTTGGGACTGACACGCGAGGACCGAGGAGCAGAGAGGGCTCTAGGAGCTCTTTAGGAAGGTGGATCCATGGGAAAGGAGCTGGACTTCATAAGGGCAACTGAAAATATTTCTGCCTTGAGGTCAAACCTACCTCCCTCTGCACCCTTGAGTAGTAAGTAAGCATCTGCCTGCTACTGAGTGGAAATCTGGAAAATTAAGTGAAAAAGACCATGTCCAGTGTTTGAGTGAATGAAAAAGGAGAGGAGAAAGTGAACCTGAACATAAACCCAAAGTGGCAGTTCAGAGCCCGGTGCAATCTGCTGTACTTGTGCGCCCCCAGGCTCTCCAGATACACCTGGACAATGAATTATCCCTACTAGGAATTTCAGGATTAGTAAATGAAATGTCCATTTAAACTCAGAGTTCACCCAGCTATTCCTCTGCTTGGTATCTTACCAGAAGAATTAGAAACATCGTACCACAGCGATATATGTACAACCATGTTTGTAGCACAGTTTGTAATAGCTAAGTCTTGGAAATAACCCAAAAGCCCAACAACTAATGAATGGCTAAAGAAGATGTGGTTTTTCTATATAATGGAGTATTTCTATGCCATAAAAAGGATAAACTTGAGACATTTATAGTTAAATGGAAGCACCTTGAGAACATACTCTTAAGTGAAATAAATCAGACACACATCAGTACATAGCAAATTGTTTCTCTCTTATGAGAAACCGTAAGTGTAAATAAGGACAAAAAGGTATAATAGACACTCTATAAAAGAAAGATAATATTCAATAGAGAGGAGAATTAGAAAGGGAGGAGGGGGAAAAAAGGAAAGGAAAAAGAAAAGAAAGGGAAAAATGGAAAAAATGGAAAAATGTAAATAAAGTTGCTGTAATTAGAAAAGGAAGGGGGGGAACCAAGATATATCATGTACAGGTACAAATTTACTATGATGGAAGTGATCACTGTGTATACAATGTATCAATACATGTTCCTGGTAAATAAAATTAAATTAAAAATAAATTAGGAGTTCAGATAAACAATGCACTACACCTTCATTCCTTATTCTCATTTAAATACTTTATCATTGTATAAAGCGTATAGAAAATAACTGACAATTGGAGATTGAGCAGATGTGTACAAACACAGGTAACCTGACTAGCTGGGAACTCTTGGGCCCTAAGAAATGTTGAGAGAAAATTCTACATGAATGAAATTTCAAGGTGATCCATTCCCTCTTTTGAAAACTATCTAAAGATGTTAGTTAAAATATGGCATCCTAAGACTATGATTATCCGTTGGTGTCCATGGGAGGATGGAAACTCCACAGATAACACTCCACAGATAACAAAATCTGTGGAGTCCCCAATCCTATATATAAAATGACATAGTATTTGCACATAACCTATATATCCTGCCGTGACTTATGACTTTTAATACCTTATGCAATGTAAATACTATATAAATTGCTGTACTGTATTGTCCTATTCCCTAAGCAAAATAGACAACTGTTATAAAAAAACTGTAAATATTCACTACAGACAATATTTTTTTCCAAATATTCCATCTCTTTTTGGTTGCCTCTGCAGATACAGAACTGGTGAATACAGAGAGCAGACTGTGTTTTCTATGAAAGCATATGTACTTGGGATAGAAAGACTAAATGGTAATCAGGAAGACTTCATACATAGTACCAACTGTGAGAAAACTGGTTCAAAAATTCAAGGCCTTATTTTCCTAAAGTAAATGGTATCATTTCTTCTTTGTCACAAAATAAGTACATGGAGTGAACTCAGCCTGTCCTTCCCACTATACAACCCATAGCATTTTGCAGTCATGAGGGAAGTGATGAAATCACAATCAATAGTTCCTGGGTAAAGCTGGATGTTAGAGTGTCCAAATAAAGTTGCCGAGAAAGCATGGAGGACGAACTGAATCGCAGGAGTCATACGTGGGTCTGTTATGAATTCCAGGGCTCAGGGGCCCGGGGAAGGACTTCGGCAGGGAGTCCGAGCTTATAGAACACAGACACTCTATTGGAAGCAGCTCTGATCAGAAGTTGGCAGAATCCAGGGTCATGAACTTAGAACTTAAAATATCTGTCTGTGACCAGACCAGCCAGCTAGGATTTCCTGCTGACCCTAGAGATTCAAAGAATTCTAAATTGGCACACAAGTATGCCTCCTCCTCACACTCCAGATGTCTACCAGAGTTTCCAGCCTTTGAAACAGGTAGCACACGGCTTGTGGTTTCGCTGTTGCTAATTAAGAACTGAGGTCAACACACTGAATAACAGAAATGGCCCAACTAACCCTCCAAATAATGCAATTTGAACAAAGTAAATACAAATTAACTGAGTTAGATAATGACAACAGTGAAGAGGGAGTTGAAAAGTAAGAGCAGCTGTGTTATTGTTAAAGGAGTAGGCAGCTGGAATCCATAGGCTCCCAGTCTGGTCAGCGTCCCAGAAGACTAAATTTTAAAGCTGATTGTGAAGTGTTAGGAAATACAACCACCACAAGCTCACTGTACTGGAAGAAGACACACACTTGTTTGCCAACAATGAAACAAGTCAACAAAAAGTGAAATGACAAATTTGGGGATTATTTTTAAGAAAAAATATCCAATGAGACGTTTTTTAAAAAAGGTGTAATCATACAAATGTACTCATATAAAATAAACACATAGCAAAGATTTTATTTAACTCATTAACTGCAGGATCTAGTACAATGTGACCACTAGTTCAAAGGAAAATTTTCTAAAATATATGTATATTACCATGTATATATATGCAAATAAATCCTGGGAATGAATTTACAGATAGAGGGAAAGTGGCTTTTTACAGAGCGTGAGAGTGGAGGGTGGGGGGATCAATTATCCTCCCACCTGGCTGAAATAATTTGCATGTCTATGGACAAGAATCATTTGCATTGCTATTAGTTATCTACAAATTACAGAGCTCTGAATAGCTCAAAGACAATAAAGGTGAAAATCCTAGTGGTTCAGAAAATCTGGAATTAGACAATGCCTCGTTTATATTCAATAATCCTGTCGGTCTATTTAAAAATCTTTTATAATTTATCTCAACATATGTTGGTACTTGAAAATGAGACTGAGATATCTCCACAAGCTTTTTCAATGTCACGGTGATGACCATGATAGTTCTCAGTGTTGGTTTCTATATCAGCAGCGGAAGTATCACCTGGAACTTTTTAGGGATACCAGTTTTTGGGTATCACACCTGTAATGGCTTGTGTTTGGATGTCCCCCAAAGCTTCATGCAGTCATACCTGGGGCTTTTTCAGAAGGGGCTGCATTTAGAGTGTGATGCTGTTTCTCCTCTGTGATGCCCCTCTGCCACGCCACCCTGCCAACTCAGCCAACTATGAACAGAGACCTCTATCAACTCTGAGCTAAATAACCTTTTCCTCTTTTAGCTTTGGGTGTCAGGTATTTTGTCTCAGCAACAAGAATGGTAACTAAGACAACCTGTAACCACTGAATAGGAAACTCTGGGAGTGGTCTAGCCATTAGCTGTAACAATTACTCAGGTGATTCTGATGCTTACTCAAGTTTGTGAGGCACTGGGAAGAGATCTAACTTGCCTGAGTTACTACAATAAGGATCCAACACAGTAGAGGTAGAGGATATCTTGTAGAAGATTCAAAGTTTGCAAAATGATTTTGTTTCAGTAGTGATGAAAATGATTTCTGTCCAGGACACAGAATAGCGGGAAAGGCTGTGATTTTTGCATTGTAGTGTTACACGCAGCTAAGTTAGGTAGAAATTAGTACATAGACAGAGAGGGATCGGGCCTCAAGGAAGTCAGCACAAAAAATAGACACATCAGAGTTATGGCTGGAAGCAAATCTGAAGAGAGGCAGGCCTCAGGATGGAGATTCAATAGCCAGGCTTGCAAGGTAAACGGCAACTTGAGATTACACTGTAATCAGCAGTGCCTGGTCCAGGGGGCCCAGATATGCACCAGGCTCATGGTGATGACTAGAACGTCCAGACTCATGCACCTCTCCCTTCCCCAAAATGCCTTTGTTCTTGCCATGTACACTCGTTGCTTGACTCGTTTTCCTGTTAGATCAATATTAGCTAAGCAGCTACATTTGTAATCTTATAGATTGATCGTGACCCATGTTGTACCTCCGTTGTGATTTTGCTGTATAAATCACCCCTGACAAAGGGTCTCGATGGTCCCCCCATTCAGGATTCCTGCTGGAAATCAGGAGCTATTTTTCTTCCTGTATTTTCCATAAAATTCTCTTAATTCCTTTCTTTGGTTTGTGACTCCATTCTCAATGTTGTAAGACCAAGAGTTTGGGAGTTGTATTTTTGCTGTATCAATAGTTAGCAATGTTACGACTATATTCCTTTCATTGACTGTTGTAGTTTCCCCAGTTTTTGGCCATACTGTGTCATCCTGCTGGTTTACTTAATATGGTAAACACATTTTTGAAAAGTGGTTACTAAATATTTCAGAATCATATCTTTAACTTTATAAACTTACAAATAAGATATGTTTTTGAGGTAACATAGAAGAAATAAATGTAGGTAGAAGGGAGACAAGGAAATTCAATTTTTCATCGCTCATTACCTTAAAAATCTGGGTCACATCCCTGCTCAGCTCCTTACCTAGGCAGGTTAACCACTTACGGGATGTCTTTATTGCAAGGTTTATAGCCCTGGATTTACTTAGTCTATCTCATGCCACTTTGAGACTGAGGACACAGAGATAAGAGTAACTAAAATAATTTGGGGGTTCATAACAACATCCAGTTGCCAGCTGTTACAATGTCCAGTTCCGGACCATCCTGGAGTGACACCTGAAGTTCTCGAGCCTGCAGTCACTGTAGATTCCAGGAGAATCAGGGCCTTGCAGACCACCCATAATGAGCTCTCCTACCTCCAAGAAGGAGTAATCACCCTACTGTGGAATGTAGGCAGCATGCAAACAGCAATAATCATCTCACTGGAATCAAATTATCCCTCAAGCCAAAAGGGTTCCTCCAGAGCTTTGAAACCGGAACTGAAATCATGAATGCTCACTCCCTGGAGCACCTCAGCTAATCTTTAAAAGCTGCCTCATGCTTCGGTAAGCAGACCAGTCTGAATGCCTGCATCAGTGCGTGCCGCCTCCCGTAGCTCAAGCTGGAGTCCTTTTCCTAGTCTTCCTTACTTCTAACGTTGTCTAGTAAATCTATCTATGTCTCACACCTGCTTCCTGAAATTCTTTTTCCACGACACAGGGCAAAAACCTACTGCAGATGGCAAATTGAGGCCTGGATCTCCTCTCCCATCGCCTCTCTGGAGGGCTGCCTCACACACCATCCAGTGATACTGTAACCTCTTAATGGGAAAGCATTGCGATGGAGGCAGTAGAGGCAGCAGGTCAGGAGGGGACGGCATATCTTGGGAACTTCCTTTGGGACACTAATACACCATAATCAGGTCTTACTCTTAGCGTCTCACTGGGAATCATATGAATGTCCTCAAGTCCACACTGTGGCTACCTCTGCTTGGATTTTCAGTCTACTCATTTCTTTCTTCCGTTTGCCACCTCTCACTTGCTTCCTCTGCCACCAGGCCGCCACACACACCAAACTGCCGCCTTGAAGGTCTGTGCCTGTTCACACCTCGCAGGTCAGAGTATCTGTCATAAAAACATATTAGGGACTACAGACGTGTCCTTTCTTTGTCAACTTTCATAAAACCCTAAAGGAATGAACATACTGTATTTGAGGCAGCTCTTCAAGCCAGGAAAACCTACCCAGGAGCTTTGAGAGTTCTGGGGCTGTGCTTTCAAGTGGAAGAGACTCTTAGATGATAAAATTTCCCATTTGTTCAGATAAAATTGGTCAGTCATTAGAGGGGTTCAACAGGCTGTAGCCATATTGAAAGAGTGGCACTTAAGAACTGTTATATAAAGTCTTAAATGGTGACACTGGGCTGAAGAAGCAGAAGACTCATAACGTCGTTAACTGTAAATGTTTCTTAAAAATGTGCTTTCCATTTCTCACTGTAACAGAAAAATGACAAGGGAACCCAAGTACAGGTAGGAGTATGTACAAGATCCCTGCACCTACATTTATCTCACGTCTTTTTCTCTGTTTACTCTCTGCCCCAGTTCTGACATTTCTCCACCTCTAGACACATTGAACCCATAGACAGTTCTTTTTGGGGGGGGTGCACAGTGTCTAAAAACATTAAATTTTGAGTGCTCATAAGTTCATATTTGCCTGTTTTATCTGAACTGTGTGTTGATCTCTGTCTTCTAAACTCTGTGATTTTCTTTTCACTTTGAGATCCTCCTAATTACAGGTTCCTAGTATCCTAATATATAAGAAAACTGGTCATTAAACAAGCATAAAGACAATTAACTCTTATAAGAAGAGAATGTGGGAGAAAGTATGACAAAGACCTTATAAAAACATAGACTAGAAGTAGGCTACGAGGTCATACAGTCCTCTGCAAACTTGAACCTTCCAAGGAGCATGAAATTATCTCATGTAACGACCCCTGCATATATAACCCAAGGCTCTGGCAGATTAACTTGATTTACTCTTTGCAAAATCTGCCTTGGTGGTAATAACAGGCGGAATGACTCAATACACAAAATCCTTTCATCTGCTGAGCCATCTCATAACATAAACCAGAACGCTTACTCCACCTCCCTCCATCCCTCTGTGAGACCATAACATACTATGTGAACAGGGAAAAGACCCCCTCCGTGCAGCATAGCTTTCTATAGAAATGAACTTCAAAGACATTTGTGGTATTCCATTCACAAGTATTTCTAATTTGAGGCAGATGCACATATGCAAAATGACTCAGTTAGCTCTATGTGGTATGCGGTATTTACATTGTGGAGCTTTTGTGCCGGAGTACCGCTCTCTTCCTTACCCTGGTTAAACTTGTTTAGAGAAAGCATCTTGGGGGTAGAGGAAAGAGGGTGGCAGCAAGCCTCTGCTGCCAGACTGGCTGTGTGTGGCCTTGGGGAAAGTCTGCTTTGAATGAGAATACTGACTGTGGATTTTCATCACTAGAATAAATGCTTAGGGGAAAGAATCTGCATATAAATTCCTTTGCCTGGAAATCAGTGGGAAAAAGAATTTTCAGAGATGCCCTGTAGGATGCCTTTTGTCTCTCAGATGCATTATAGTAACTAACTGTGTCTCTGTGCACACAGAACTCAGTGCCCCTTGCCAACACCCTCCAGTTACAAAGTGAAGTATTTTCTTTTTTTGTTGTTCTAAACCTATTCTTTTCTTTATCAATGCATGTGAGAGGCGGATGGGAGAGATAAAACATCTGCAATTGCTAAGCTCATTTCTTATTCTTGACATTTAATTTTAATTAACGTTTTTCTTTTTTTTTTCATTTTATTTAACCAAATTCTATCAATTTACTTTGCTGGTGTTCAGAAAACGATACCTGAAAGTATAGCACTTTGGCGGGCTAAACACTTTACAATGAATGACCTTGCACGAAACTCAGAAGGAAAGTTTCTTTCTGACTTTTGCTTGTTCTTCTTTCTCTGGCTTCCTCTTACCCAAGAAAGACCACAGAATTTAGAATTCCTCTTCCCTAAGGTGGGCTGTAAAACTAGAACCCCTCTAAAATTAGCCAAGGCCTAGACACACCCAGACATAAATTCTTTAAGTAACAAAGTGGCCACGTTGTCTTTCAGGATTGGTCTCTGGAATCCAGGATCAGGCTGTTTAACAATGGACTCCAGGATGATAAAGCAAGAGGACAAATTTGAGCCCAGTCTGGGTAGCTTAGTGGCTTAATGAGACCCTGCTTGAAATAAAAAATTTTAAACAGATGGCTGTGGATGCCGCTTGGTGCATAGTATTGCTGAAAAAAGAATGGACATGCACAGAAGCCAGCTTGTCCATTCAGTGACCTCTTGATGTCATGAGCTCAAAATCTCTCACGAAGAATATCATAATTGTCCCTGAAAAGAATTATTTAAATATTTGACCATGATCATCTGTCCCTGTAAACACACACACACACACACACACACACACACACACACACACACACAGACCCTTCTCACTCTCCCATCAACAAGCAACTTCTTCCCCTCTCTTTCTATAAATTACCCTGCTGCCAACTGATGGGGAGGCATATTTGAGTTTTTACCAGCTGCAGATGTTTTTCTGAGAGCCTTCTTGTTCCCAACAAGTTGTACAAGTTGTTTCCTAAGGTTATTCCTGGGTGAATCCTGAGAACTGGTTCAACATCATTGTTTTGTCATTCTCTTGTAATTTTTTTTCAATTTCCTGGATCTCATGTCATTTTCATCTGGTTTACCTTCTTGTGTGAATAAAGCGTATCTTATGGAAAGTTCTTCAGAAAGAATGCACAGGTGATACATTTTATAAGACCTCATGTATTTGAAAAATTTCCTCATCCTATTCTTGGCTGTTGGATAGAGAATTCCAGAACAGAAATCATTTTCCCTCAGGATTTGGGGAGTTTATTTCGTTACCTTCTAGTGTCCAATATTGGTATTGAGATGTCTCTTTCTATTTGGATTTTTAATGATTTAGAACTTGACTTTATTCTCTGGAGGCTTGTAGGCAATTTTCTTAGTAATCAATGTTCTTGAAATTTATATTTATCACTTTTCCAAAAACTTCTATTAATGTGCCTTTGTGTGTGTCTATTTTTGTCTATTATGCCTTTGATTTTGAAGCTTCTGAACTTCGGTTCTGGAAAATTTTCTTAAGTCAACTTTACTGATATTTTAACTTTCCATTTTCTATATTTGAAACATTTTTAATTTGAATATTGGATCTGCTTGGCTGGCCCTTTAATTTTCTAATGTTTTCTTCCTAAATTGCCATCTTTTTATCTGTTTTTCTAGTAGTTGTTCTCAACTTTATTTTCCTTGGTTTCTATTTATGGTTTTCATTTTATTAAATGTTGAATCTCTTATTTTCTGAATTTTTAATGGAAGTACTTTATGAACTATTATAGTAAATATGTCCAGCCATTTCAATTAGGTATTCTAAATACTTGTAAGTGCTGTGTGGTGATAAGGATATAAAAGAATTCAGTTTTATTTGAGTTCATAGGTCTTGTTAAATAGAAAATCCATTACATATAATTAGATTCCTGTCATGTAAAAAGATCCTCATTATTAGAGAACATATTTAGATATATAATTTCAAAGTTCTTTTATTTTAGACGTAAAACAAGTGTACATAGTAAAAGTAATGATATACCCAATCAACTGATCAATATATGTATAAGTTGTAGACTAAATCTGGTAATGAGGACATGTTGAATGTAATGGTTTTTATGAGCCAGGAGACCAATTGCTTTTTAAGTTTTGTTGGCCATGACACGGGGTCTATAAAATGAACTCAAATATGATGTTTGAGGCTCCCAATCTTTGTTTCATATGACCAGATGGTTTTTTCCTTTCTAGTGAGTATGCATATTTTATCTGGACGATTTAGGGTTAAAAAATAAGTTGAGTAAAAGAATAAAACCATACTCTATTCTTATGTTTAGAAGGAATCCATGCATATTGGATCACTGATAGAATTATAGAGTCACCTGTATTAGTTCATTTGCCATTACAATGAAACATCTGAGGCTGGGTCACTTTGTAAAGAAAAGAGGCTTCTTTAGTTCACAGTTCCAGAGGTTGGAGATCATGGTGATATAGGATTAGGGCGTGGCCTGACCTGGCTGGGAAGATGAACATGACCTTGGGGAGTGGCTTTGACCTGACGTCAGCCTGGGGCGCGAAATTCCAATCGCCCCTCTTCTCCCGGGATCCAGAAACTCTCACGAGAACAGAATCCAGATAAATATGAATGGCACCACGAGTTCGCCCTCTTGCCTCTCTCGCCCCTCGCTCGCCCTCTCTCTCTCCCCGCGCTCTCCCTTCTGCCTTGCGCGCTTGCCCCCTGCTCCCTAGCCTCCTAGGCCTTTTCAGATTCCTAACTGCAGCATCAGCTGGTTATTTTACCCCCATGGCCAAACCAGTCTCCCTTTTGTTACTTAAATAAACTTTCCCAATGCCCTAAAATTCGCTCCTGCAATTCATTGCCTGAGCGAATAAAGAACCTGGAGACATATTTTCTGAATCCCCCTTCCCATCCGACAGCAATGGTGCCAGCATCTGTTCGGCACTGGTGAGGACCTGCTGGTGAGTGGCATTGCAATGGCTAGTGTGTGTGCATGTGTGCGAGATCACACGGCCGGACAGGAAGCCAGAGTGAGGGGAGAAGCCCACCTTGTTCTTTTTATAACAACCTTCTGAGAAGCATTAACTCAAGGGCCCATGAGAACTACCTGAATCACTTTTGAAGGCAGCGACTCCAGTGACCTAACTAACTCTCCTAGGCGTTTCCTCCTGAAGGTCCCGCCACTGTCTGCCAGTCCCATACTGAGGACCAAGCACCCAGTGCATGACCCTGTGGAGGACAAAAGCCAAACCATAGCCAGCCATACCACCACCTGAGTGACAATCTTGTATTTCCCATAAAATGCATAAATCATTAATTCAGACAGGGTTTTAAGCAAAATATTTGCGCACATTATTAGTACATTTGAGAGAATTTGGTTACAGTTACTTTATAGATATAATACCATGGGCTTTTTTTTTCTTTTTAGACAAGGTCTCACTATGCAGTTCAGGCTGGCCTTGAACTCACTATGTAGCCATGTAGCCCAGGCTGGCCTCGAACTCACAGTAATCCTTCTGCCTCAACTTCTTGAGTGCTGGGATTACAGATGTGCATCACCACACCCAGCATGGACGTTTTAAAACATGTTTGACTGACTGATTAACCAATGAAAAAGAGCAATGTGACTTCTAAGGTTGGGTTTTAAAAAGTCGTACAGCTTATTTTGCTTTTCTCAGGACATTTGTCTTTGGATCTCTGTAGTGGTTAATTAATCAATTGTCAACTTGAGTAGGAATGCCCAGCTGATTTGAGTCACCATGGTTGTTGGAATGATGTAAAAGGAGAATGGGGGTGAAGGATTTCAGCTGATCTTCCTTGGAAGAGCGTCCTTGCTGCTGATTTTCCCTGGAAGAGTTTGTTGTTGCTGATTTTCCTCCCTGTTGCCAAGGATGGCTGCTGTTCTCTTTGGAGGAGCTTTGGTCTTCGCCTTTGCCTTGGGCATCGTTTCCTGGCTCTGGGTGCAGATCCTTCAGCTTTCATTGCAGATTCCTTGGCCATCCGATATGGACTCATATGGGACATTGCCGTGGACTCTAGGCCTTTAGCCAGACTAGCACAGGACATCGCGGTGGGCTCCAGGCCTTCAGCTGGATTCTCTGGATCTCTTGCAGTCCTCTACACTTGACTCTGCGGGCAAATATTGTAAGTTAATCTTGTAAATATCCGTGTCCTGCATTAATCTGATTCAGAATGTGTGTAGTCTTTTGAGGGGCTCGCCCCAGCCCTGCAAGCTCTTGTAAGCACTGGCTAATACAAGCTGTAAAGTACTAGGGGAGAAATTATAGGTTACCATGCTGTGAGGCAGCACAGGCCACTGTAGAGAGCCCTTGTGTAGGCTTACAGCTCTGGCCGGGGCCCTAATGGAGAGTAGTAACAACAGCCAGATATGAGCAGCAAAACCTCCAATGATTGCCTCTCCTCCCAGTGGAGGAGTTGCCCCCGGCCTTCTGTTCTTCCTGCTGAAGGCTTTAGACAATTTGGAGGAACGTAGTCTCAACCCCCCACTCCCAATATCCATCCATAAGCCTTGAAATCACTTGTTATGAAGCAAGAGACAATGGAACAGAAAACTAACCTAAGAATTATTTACATTTATGGAATTGTTTTGCCTCTTGAATCAGGTAACTGAAAAAAACTAAAATGTAGCTTAGTGTAGTTTACATATTCCATTGTTTTAATTACTTAGTTTAAAACATTTTAAAACTGAATGTTGTAAGTTGCTGATATAAAAATTTAATATCAAGATTAGTAAACTGGCCCTAAAAGCTTAAGAAAAAATGTTTTGAAAATATAATAAATTTAAGCATTTGAGTAGAGATAATTTCTACCTTATCTTTTCTATATACGGACACTTCTGTCATAGACATCAGGACATATCAACAAGCATGATTCTTTTTTAATTGCGTTAAGTATGGATTTCATGTCTACAGAATCTTTTTACTCAGCTCTTTGACAGTATTAATGTTAAATATTTTTTTCCAGGGGTGTTACTATTCCTCATTCTAACTGTTTGATTTAGATTCTAGATTTATCTGCTTGGTGTATATTCCTGGCAGAGCTGATGATATTAACTGTATTTTCTTATCGTCTGTATCCTTGCTGCACTGACATTGGAAAGCTAAAGCACTTGTGGAGATACTGCCCTGCCTAGGAAGAGGCAACAATTATTAGAACTAGCAAAGGGCTCAGCTGGGCGCATACTTTTCACACATTTCCCCAAAATTCAGACATTGCCGATGTTGAAGTATTAGGAGAAGGGAGGGTCTTGAAAAGATGATTAGGCCACGAGGGCTCCTCCCTCATGAATAGGGAGTGGTGTCCTATTCACGACACTGAGGGGCGTCACTGAGGGAATTTAACTTCTTTTAGCACTTCTATTCTTCTGTGTGAGGACACAGTGTCTGTCATTTGTGCCCTTCTGTGTGATCATGCAAGAAAGCTCTCACCAGATGCTGTTTCCTTCAGCTGCTAGAACTGTCAAAAATGATTTTTTAAAATATAAATGACCAAATCTATGGTTTTCTGTTAGAGCAGCTCAAATGGACTGAGACAGAAATTGGTACCGGAAGAGTGTGGCATAACCACAGTAAACATCTAAAAGTGTGGAGATGGCTTGGGGACTGGCAATGGGTACAGGCTGCAAGAGCTTTGGAGCAAGTGCTGGGAGAAGCCTCTGTTGTCACGAAGGGAGCATGAAAGCCCATTCTGGTGAGATCTCAGAAGAGGGAGCTGGGGGGAGGCTTGCTGCTCTTAGAGATTACTCAAGTGGTCAAACCAGAATGTTGCCAGAAACATGGGTAGTAAAGACCATTCAGATGACATATTAGATGGAAATGATGAATATCCCATTGGAAACTCGGGGAAAGGCAGCAAGGAACTTGGTTAAAGGACATCATACTCATGTCCTGCGACTTTAGGAAAGGCAGAACTTATGGCTGATGAAATAGTGTATTTGGCAGAGGAAATCTCTGTGCTGTAGAATGTTCAGGAGTCTTTGTGGCTTCTCCTAATTGTGCACAGTAAGATACAAGAAGAAGAGGGTGAAGATTTAGAAAATTCTCAGTCTGTGAAAAGAATAAAGTCTGTTTAGGGGATAAAACTAAAGGTGTGGCCAAGTGACCAATGAGATTAGTATGGTCATAAGGAAGCCAGATGCTACTCATCAAGACAATGGGAAAATGATAATGGAAACATTTTGGAGACTTTTGGGATTTCTTTGGCCATCACAGGCCTAGAGTGACAGGGCCTTGAGGTCAGAATGATTTCAGAGTAGGGAACCAGTGACTTTAGGTCTTACTGCCCAGAACCACCTTGGGTCTCTCTTCCCCTCACTATGGAGCAGTGGCTGCCCCTCCCGTGGCTTGTGTGGACTCAGGTATGGCTTGGGCCACGGCTGTGCTGAGTAAAAATAATTAGCCTTGGTGGTATCCATGTGGTACTAATTCTGCAGGCTTTATATTATGTATTATCATTGTTAATTATATATCAATAATTTATTATTATGGTTATTGGCAGTACTTTCGATGGAACCCAGGGCTTCCTACATGCCAGGCAAACATCCTACCACTGGGGCTAAGCTCCATAACTCACACTGGATAAGATGAGATTTTAGATTTAGGTTATAAATCTGATGCCAGAACAAATTCATACTTTTTGAAGCTATTGGAATGGAATGAATATAATCTTTCATGTGAGAAGGACATACATTTTGGAGGTCAGGGGCATAATGCCTTGCTTTTGTCCCTGGACAGGATTGAAGGAGGTCCACCAAAGAGGACATGGGGACCTCATCTCACCCTCCCTGTGGTGGAGTTAACTTATGTCACAGAGAATTGCAGGGTGCATCAGTGAGAAGCATTAGAAGGATTTATTAGGCAGAATTAAAGATGTACATACTCAAAGAAAATAAAGTGAGGCCTTCAGAAGTGCTTTGTGGCCTAGGGATGAGGGTTTTTATGTGGCCTTGGAGGTGTTCTCAAGACATAAAATGTATATTCCCAGTTTCTTTCAGTTTACCCCTCTGGCAGGCTAGTTAGAATGCAAACCATCTGCATGTGTTGAAGTTTAGAGATACGCTTCCCACTTAATAGTCCTGCTTTTTTCAGTATGGAAATCTGTGGGATGAAAGGCGAAGGGCTTAGTTCACAGGCAAAGGGCAGTGGTCTGTTCTGTAGATGAAAGGCCCACTCTATAGGAGACAGTCCCTGGTCACAATCTATATTTTTAGAGACTTAGAAATTTAGGAGTGATTAGCTAGGAAGAGGAAAAAATGTAGCTGCATTTTAAAGTACAATTTAAAAATGACTTTCCTTGTTTCCTTTCTACCTGTCTTTCTTTCTTCGCATTGGGTATATCATCTCCAAAATTCAGGTAATACCAATGTGATAGTATTAAGAGGTGATTAGGCCATGAGGGCTTTTCCCTCATTAATGGGATTAGAGTCTCTTACAAAGGACGTAACTGAGAACGTTTTTGTCTTTATTTGCTCTTCTGTCATGTGACGACAGCATCTCTCTCTTGACAGTGTCTCATTTTGTAGCCCAGGCTGGCCTTGAACTCGTGATCGATCTTCTTCTTCAGCCTTCCTAGCGCTGGGATTAGAGACATATGCCACCCGACCTAGCTCATAACATTTGTTCTTATGCCCTTCCACCTTCTGCTGTGTGAAGTCCCAGACTGAAATTCTTCATTAGAGGCTGCTGCCATAATCTTGAACTTCCCAGGCTACAGAATTGTGAGAAATATATTTGTTTTTTTCTAAGTTGCCAAGTCTGTGGCATTCTGTTATGGCAGCACAATTGTGTCAAGACAAACACCAACAAATTGAGTCTTCATCTCCCAACCATCTCCTTAACCACACCAAGCCAATATTTCCCCTGCCTTAAGTCATCCAAGGGCCGAGAAACAGACAATTAGAGACCCCTCATTTAGCCTAAAGCCTGCAAAAATTATTCAAAGTAACCAACCCTAAACTGTTCGCGCTGCCCTGCCTTGTTTTGGTTGCAGAAACTCGAGCGCAGGCTATGGCCTGGACTCATGTTTTGCACCTGTTTTATGCTGGTGGTTCAGTAATTGAGATGGTAAAATGGATGTTTAAAAATTAGGACTATTTTGTCTTAAAGGTAAGCTGCTTCTCCCAAGTTTCTTTATGTTTTTTATTAACTACCATCTCCTCCTCTCCTCAACTCGGATAAATGGACAGAAAAGCAACATCTTTGTCAGAAAACTAGCATATCGATCAGAAAGGAACACGTGGATGCTGGCCCCAGAAGGTTGGGGTCCAGTTTTACCTCCACAAAGGAGAGAAGGAGCCAAGAAGATTCAGGCCATAAAACAGCATGGAGATTTTTCTGGTCTGTTGTATCATTGTACCCCTCCCCCCCATAAAACCTCTTGTACACCTGAACAAGGGGAGATAGAGATTTGAGGCAGATGCTTTCCTGTCTCTTTTGGAGCTTTGAATGAACCTTTTTTCCTTTTCCACTAAGACTACTTCTCATATTTCTTGGAGAGTGGCGGGCAGTGTGGATCCGATCAGCAGTGACCCTTCTCTTCTGCAGCATGTGATTCTCAGGTTGCTTCTCTGGGACGAGTGATTATAACAAACTTCTTCCTTCCGAGCTTTTCTCCTTTCCTCCTGTGGCCACACTGATGTGACTGTACCACATCAAACATATGCATTCTTAGAAAATTCTTGCATATTCTTTATTTCCTCCCAATGAGCTTGTTTATTTGGCCTCCAATTTTTATTATTTGAGATATGTCCTCATTTATCTGGTGAGCTTCATCGATTGCTTCATGTTCAAGAATTGAGTACCAAAGAGTAGCTGGGAACTCCAGGGTGAGACTGAAGCTTACCAGGAATGAACCTTATTGAGGGTGATCTGAGTGAGCTTCTTTTTGTTTTTCTTTCCAATCAGAACTCCCCTGTTATTATCTTTAGGTCTCTTCCCTTGGGCAGTTCAGAATCCTTGGAAAATGAAATTCTAATCTATCGCCATAAGAACAGTAGCTTGTGTGCCAACAGTTTTGGAACTAATCCCGGGATAATGGCTGGAGATCTCGATATTCAGTGGGTAAACCTCTTTTAATTCCTTGTTTTCAGTAAAGTACAATGTGTGTGGAGTTTCCTTGGCTCTCTGGCCCTCCGCAGAGTTTCTGATTTGAGGCCAAGTCTAAGGTTTTCAAGTGTCTCAGATGACCTCTACATGTTGGTAGCTGTTTAATAGGCTATTTATTTTCCAATTCTTATGGCCTGGGAGGAATTACATGCTGTGGTGATTTTATCATAATTACTTAAATACAAATGGTGAAAATGTCTCTTTTATTTATGAGTCGTGAATTAAAAAAATTCTCCCTCGTATTCTGTAGATGTTAACTTTTGAAGTTTACTTCAAAACAATTCAAACTGCAAACAGTTTGCACATCTGGAAGAAGTCACTATGTTATCAACTAAAACACTGACTGATTAAAAAAACTAACATGTCTTGTTAATAGAATTTGATACATATATTTAATTTCTGGTTTTAAATAAAAGGGAAAATTATTATCCCTTTCTGAATGGTATGCCTGCTAGCATGCTATTTTACGTCAGTGAAGTATGATTGCCTTCAGATGCCGAACACCAGCACTAGAAGAACATTTTTTTTCTTTTTCCATTTTTTGTACCAAGCTCTTGATGTTATATAAAATGCCATCTGGAAGTACACTGATGGCACTTTTATCTTAATTATGATTATTATCATCTATTCTCATCATTTGGGACCTTCCACTTTCTTGCTGTATGAAAGGAATCACTTTAAGTCACATGGCCTTTTAAAAGGGTAGAAATTGAAAAGGAAGTTGAAATCCCATCGGAATTGACCTTTGACTGGGACATAGCTACAGATTTCTTGGAGTTGCCAACCTGAGAGATACAATATATTTCATCCTTTTATAACTTTTTCTTCAGAAAGCTATTTGATAAAAAATGAAAAATAGTGATTAGATCCTATGAAAAGATAAAGGGTTGTTTTCTCTTTTTCTTTCTAATTTGCTCTTGAGGTTTATCTTCTTTAACACCAGCTCTGGAATTTGGTCAGAATGGTCATGGATTGGTCATGGATGCAGGATTTGGTCATGGATGTCCAGAGCCTGTCTTTTACAGTGTACTTTAGGGTCTCACTCTGTAATTCAGGCTGGCCTTGAACTCACAGCGATCCTCCTGCCTCAGTCTCTTGAGTGCTGGGATTACAGGTGTGGGCCACCACACCCGGCAATGCCTGTGTTTTGAACTCATGACCAGGTGTTCTTCTTATAGGAAACTTCCTCACATGGGCAGACAGACACCTTTGTGGCTCTTATCTGAATGGTGTCTAAATTTATTCTTGCCAAGAGAGCCTCTTTCTAGGAGAGCCCTGACCAGAAAAGAAGTTACATCCAGGCGTGTCAGTCAGATGTAATAGAAGAGGCTGCAAAACAAAATACACAAAGTAAAAAAAAAAATCTGTGTATCCTTTACAGATCCATGGAAGAAGTGGGTTCCAAGATGGGGTAGTGGGAGACTTTCAGGGCTCCATGCTCAGCAGCAGGTGGGGAGCCAGAGAGAGGCTGACCTGCGAAGGCAGACTTTCCTGGAGGCTGTGATTTCACTCAGGCAGATTTCCCACAGGGATTCTGATGAGTTGGTTTAGAGCAAGCAGATATTTGTCCTATAGATAGATGCTGAGGCTGAGGAGTGGGCGCTGAGACACATGTATAGTTCACATGGACTGTGGGGTCGGGGGTGACTCTGGCAGGCTGTATTTACACCATGTAGGAAGGTACAGGGCAGGTACCTGCATCAGTCCAGCATGAGACAGTCAATCCCACACTCAGAATGGATGCTAAGGCGCCATAACACTGTAAGTATTCACTGCAATGGACAAGTTTTAATCATACCTATGAATTCATTGTGTTTGTCACAGTTGAGATACAGCATTTATAAAATTATAGCATTTGTAACTAGTTACTGTAGAGCTGTCTATAAGCCAACCAGTATATACATAGTTCTCTTAATTTCAGGAGTAATGATGTTCTTGATATAGCACTCAACTTGTTACAATTTAAAGAGTAAATACGCTATTAAATTTGAATCCTCAAAAATGTCGTGAATGTCAACTAAGAGTAATTTGTCTTTGGGTAATTTAAGGGCTCCTTTGGTAGATCCTAGCATTTAATCTAAGCAAATGTTGCAGTATTTGCATTACTGACTAGATAATGCTGACTCGAAGCAAATGGTTAGCTGTCTTTTGCAAAAGACTATTGAGGGGAATTCTGAAACTGTTTTAAAAGTCTGCTGAAATATTTGAAAACAAATCACTCTTGCAAATGTATAAGCTTCCTGTATTCATCAGGGTTCTCTAGAACACGTACATTTATACATGTTAGGGATTCATCAAGGGGCTTGGCTCACGGGCTAATGGAGGCTGAGAAGTCCCACAATGGGCTGTCTGGAGACTCAAGAGAATATGAAGATTCGGTAGCATGGCTCAGTCCAAGTCCAAAAGCTTGAGAATAAGAAGCTGATTGTGTACCTCTCAGACCAAGGATGAAGGCTTGAGAACCTGGGGAAGGGAAGAAGGGTTTCTAAGCTCTGGTAGAGAGACCGAATTTCTCTTTCCTCTGCCTTTTTTTTCTTCTCAGGTCCATAGCCAATTGGATGATGCCCAAACCCACCAAAGGTAGATTCTTTCCACTCACATGCCAGTCTCCTCTGGAAACACCCTCACAGACACACCCAGAAATAATAGTTCGTCAGGTGTCCAGATATCCCTGGTTCACTTGAGTCGATATCTAAAATTTCCCACACTTTCCAATTTTAGTCAGTCATTCAAAAGGTAGGCCATAGATTTATTCCAAAATATAATTGTACTTTGTATTTTTTATATGAAGTAATAATTATATTACAGATACCCATAAATCAACCATCCAGACTTAAAATATATTCTGTCATAACTTTTCCAGATTACTTGTTGGTAAAGGAACAAAATTAAGAAAACAAAGATAAAACCTGCCACGTTGCCACCATTCTTTGGCTCTTCCACCACCCTGACATTTTCAACAGTTATTTCCATACAGTTAAAAAATTTTACATTTAAGGTATTTTTTGAGCGCTAAGGTTTGAATGTGTCCTCCAAAGGCCATGTGCTGGAAACTAAACCTTCAGTGTAACAGTGTTGAAAGAAGGGACTTTCAAGAAGTGGTTGGGAGCCCTCACGGCTGGACTGATGTCATTATTACAAGGCTGTTTGCTATGAGAGCCAATTCTGACCTCTATCGCTCTCCCTCATACACTGTCTTGTCGTGTGATACTTCTCTGGTGGGATGACATGATATGGAGGCCCTGGCCAGGTGCTGGCCCCTTGATGTTGGACTTCCCAATCTTCAGAACCATGACAAATTTACTTTTATAAATTACCCAGGGTCTAGTATTCCGTTTTAACAACACAAGTAAGATACTGAGTATTCAGAGTATTGTTTCAAGTGCTGGGCATGTACATTAATGGCACTACATGATACTAGTCTTACCCAAATGTTGCTTTCAATTTGACATTGTTTTTCAACATTTAGTCACATTTATAGATATATGATAGAGGTACATTATTCAATTTCGATTTGTGCTGATGAAGAAAGTTTTGTTATACAATGAGTCAAGGTTTATTGACTCATTCTCTTACTAATAGATGATTAAGTAGTTTTTAATATTTTGTATTATAAACAATACTGCAACAAATATATTTGTACATATCTAATGACAATGTGTGCAAGAGTTTTAGGAAAGTAGTTCTCAGTAGAAGGCAGGGACATTTGCTAATGTCTGGAGACATTTTTGCTAGTCACATCTGGGTAGAATATGCTACTGGTATCTGGTAGATAGATATCAGGGACACTGCTCAACATTCTACAATGTACAGGGAATAGAGGTTTATCTGGCACCAATATCAATAGTACCTGGGTTGAGAAACTCTACTCTAGGATGTGTAACAAGAAGAACTAAAGAGAGACACACCATAATGATGAGGGTTGGATTTCATAGTCTAAAAATGACAATTCTTGTCAATTTAGTCTACAAGAACAGGTTCAGGCTAGTTCTGTCAATACTGTCACAGAGTTTTACATGGAATTTGATAGACATTTTCTATTTCTCTATTTTGAAACTTATCCTATTATTGGATAAAACACACTGCTGGTGGGTGAGATTGGTAAATGTAGATAATGTAAATGTAGTCCAGTGATCATCCTCCAACAGGATGTTTTTCAGTGTGGCTCTTTCCCTAGCCTAGTCATGGGTGGTGTCATCTGGCCCGGGTGGTGGCATGCTCTCTTTTGATGTAGTACACATCTGGACTTGGATGTAACTCTTGGTACCGCTCCAGCCATTAAGTTGAAATCAACTTTTTACCACTTCCACATGGGCTGGCGATAGAATGCATGTGCTGGATGAGTTCAACTCTAGGGACAATCAGTGGTCTGAAATGAGAAGCTAAGCTTGAGGTAGCATTGTTTCAGACAGAGGCAAACTTCACAAGTTAATTTCCCAATGCTTCTAGTCATCCGTAGCCACTAAGTTTCAGAATTTTCTTAATTACTACATTTGATGCCAGAAATGAATTTTTATTGCCAAATTAGCACAAAGGATACTAAAATGAACTCTCTTTGGTGAAATAAAATATTCAAGTAAAAACACCCCAGGTTTTATTTTGATTTTTGGAAAACAGTTCTCTCTTTATGTATGCAATTTAATTATTTCTTTTGCTTTTCTGTTGTGAATTGCAAAGAACCTGGGTTTTGATTGCCTCCACTGGGGAGTTATAAACCTCCTCACAGAATCTTAGAGGTCTACAAGTTTCTGCTAAGTTTACTACTTCTGAAGCCTCTAACGAAGTTGGAAAAGATCTTAATTCTGTTGTGACCGGCTTGGAGAGGTTAATTCTGGTAGCTTCATTACAGGCCTGAGAGCTCCAGTTGGTTGTCGTACCAGTCAATTCTTCCTTCTTCTCCTTAAATATAACAATTTCATGAATAAGTTGAGTGCTAAATACTAGAGTCCTCATCCATGAAAATGTGCTCTGATTTCTCTAGGTTTAAATAATATAGTAGCAGGGGCTGGAGGTTTAGCTCGGTGGTAAAGCACTTGCCTAGCAAGCGCAAGGCCTTGAGTTTGATCCCCAGAACTAAAAAAAAAAAAAAAAAAAAAAAAAAAAAAGATAATAATAATAATATAGTAGCAGTACTTCAGTGATTCATCCATTCATTCTGGTTTAGAATCTTACCTCACCTGAGTAAGTGAAGTTGCTTCAGACTAGAATTTTCTTATATCTTCTCTATCTGATTGTCTCCTAATAACTCCTAGGTACTTCCCATAAATGCCAGCATACATTTTGCCCCCTTAGAAATAGCATTTTCCACCGTAGAATGCTATTGCTTAACAGCCTGGATTCATATGACCTGGGTCCAAATCATAGTTCTACTCCTTACTAACTCTACGGTCTAAATAGGTTACTTATTTTCTCTGAGTTTCATTCCTTAACTTATTAAAAGGAGACGATAGGGTTGGGGATTTACTCAGTGGTTAGAGTGCTTGCCTTGCAAGTGCGCAAGGCCCTGAGTTTGATCCCCAGCACCAACAAAACAAAACAAAACAAAACAAAAAAACCAAAAGGAAAAAAAGGAGGCAATAAAATAGCTACCTAATACTGTTGTTGTGAACATTTTATTTATTTATTCAGCAACTAGTTCCTGAGTAACCATGACACATTTGGTAGCTATTCCAAGTGCTGGAGATAAGGCAATGAACAAAACAAAATCCCTACCCTGTTAGTGTGAGTTGGATAATAAATATGTACATAAATAATATGATATATGGCTTGACAATGTTGTGCTAGAAGGAGACATTGAATGCAGACTGAATGAAGATGAGAATGCTGAGAAAGTGACACATGTTTTAAAAGGGCATGAGGGTGGAATAGGATGTAAAGTTAAATATTGGTCATTTTATGTTTGAGATCACCATTATTCATTTAAATGAAGAAACTGAGTATCTATCTATGTGTGTTGTGGACTGAACTGTGTATTCCCTAAAATGCATATTTTTTGTTTTTTTGAAATAAGGTCTAGCTATATAGTCCAGGCTGACTTTCTTTTTTTTTATTTTATTTTATTTTTATTTCCAAGAACATGTATTGGTACATTGTATACATAGTGATCACAGTCATCATAGTTAATTTGTACCTGTACATGATACATCTTGGTCCCCCCCCCCCACTTTTCACCACCCCTGCCTTCCACTCCCACTGCCTTCCACTCCCCCACCTTTCCTATTTACAGTAGCTTTATTTACATTTTTCCCCTTTTTCTCTTTCATATTGAATTGTCTCTCTGGTATGAGAAACCATAGCGTAAATAAGGACAAAAAAGTATAATAGATACTAAGTAAAAGAAAGATAATACTCAATAGGGAGGATAATTAGAAAGGCAGGAGGTGGAAAAGAAGGACAGGCTGACTTTCACTTCACTATGTAGTCTACTATGCTGGCTTCAAACTCACAGCAAGCCTCTTGCCGCAGCCTCCTGAGTGCTGGGATAACAGATGTTCACCACCATGCCTGGCCTAAAATCCGTAAGTTAAAGTCTTCACATTGTGACTATATTTGACGATAAGTCATTTGAAAAGAAAGTTAAGGTAAAATGGAGTCATATGGCTGAGTCCTAATCCAGTATAACTGGAGTTCTTGCAAGAAACGGGTCCTAAGACTCAGACACATGTGGATGGAAGACCAGGAGGAGATACAGGGGTGAAGACAGCCATCTACAAGACACGAACAGAGACCTCAAAAGAAACCAACCCTGCCAACACGTGGATTTCAGACTTCATGCCTCTGGAACTGTGAGAGAACATATTTCTACTGATTAAACCATCCTTAGGACAATTCCTGCAAATTTACATGACACGAATAACCAGTAAGCTGTTATATTAGTTCATTTTCTATCACTGTAACAAAAGGTCTGATCAGAGCAAACCAAGAGATCACCTAGACAGATGTGAGCCTAGAGGAAAGAAGAGGTTTGATAACCTGATACAGCGTATCCTGGTACAGACAGTTCAGGACAATTAAGTGGAGCCAGCAAAGGAAATGGAAGAGGAGAAGTTGTGAGATAAGAGGAAACGAGAGTGATATAGAAGACAGGTGAAGGAACTAGTTCAAGAAAGAGGGAAGCGATCGGTTTGGCAAATCTACCTGTGAGCTGAACAAGATGAGGACTGAGAATAGTTTAGTTAGATCTGGCGCCTTGGAGACAGATGTTGGCCTCGGCCACAGTGATTTCAATGAATGATGGGTATAAATGAAGAGTGGTTTTCCAAGAGAAAGAAGAGATTGTAAAGATGTGGAGATGATGAATAGAGTAACTCTTCCACTGACTAAATTAATACATGAACCTAACATGCTTTCAATGTTAGTTGCTATTTTTAATATTCTTATTACCGTTATTATTTAGTACTTGGCTACAATTACAGACATGGACAGATATGCACAGGTATGTGCAGAGAATCGGAATGGGTTTAGAGAAGACAAGAAGCAGCAGAGAGCAGACAGAAAGGTGGTGTCCTCTAGTCAGTTAGCCAGGTAGGACAAGAACAGAGTTCCACTGTGTTCTGTCCGCCTGACAGCACATCATTGCTATTGTCGAGATCTTCTGTTTACAGAGCACTTTCATATATGTGACCTTGAATAACCTTTTCAACAGCTCTTTGAAAACAACATTGTAAGCCTTATTTTACAAATGAGAAAACTGAGGTTCTGGAAGATTCAGTGACTAGTTCATTGTCAGATGGTGGGAAATGTTTGGGCTTCTTTAAATAATTCTTATGACTTCAGTGTATCTATACTTAAATTATTTGAATGTCATCTCCTCTGGAGTGATTATTGACTAGTACTTCTCTTACTTTCTCTTCATTATTTCTCTTGGTAAAAGTATGGTGTGAAAAATACTTTTTATCTTCACCTAAAGGATTTATTACTGCTCTAACATAATATTGTAGTGAATGCCACACACCTTTGGCTCTTTGGCTCATTAAGAATTCTGTAAAAAGAATGTCATAGAAATTCCATTTTGATACAATTCTGGGAGACATTAATTCAGTTTAATAAAACAGAACAATAGCCCTGAATTTTCACCACTTCAACAAGCCCATGAAATTTGGACCATGTATAATGTTGGCTCGGAAGAGTCTGGGATACCACATTCATCGTTGGCATAGATTTTAGGCAAGTGGCAGCTGGCCCAAAAGGCCTGAAAGTCCAGGCTTCAGGCCAAAATGTGGCTATTTCATGGCTAGAGTTGGCGTAACAGTTACCAAAAGAGTTTAGATTGGTCTGTGTGGAATTTCTGTCTCTACAAAGAGGCAGGCATCCTCAGCCAAATGGCTAAATGAGCAACAACTGTGTTTAGGAGGCAGGATACATAGCTGTAACTTGCTTGAGGCAGGAAGCAAGGGACTAGTTTTTGAAAGAACAATTACATTTAGAGAGTTTTCAATACACTGTGGGACTGCTGGAGAAATTGTCTTCATCCATAACTGTTAGCATGGAAAGACTAACCCACAGTGCCCAAAGGAAGGGCGCTTGCTCAGAAATGTGGCATTCAATTTCTGCAACTGCACAGAAATTCCTTTTAAAGATGTGCATTTTACAAAATGTAGTAATCGCCTTGGGGTGTAATGAATTATAGAAGATGGGGGAATCACAAAGGAAGAGCATGAAGGAGAAGGAGGTGCGTAGAAGCCTCATTGTTTCCAATGATCATCAAAAATAGGTCAGAAAACAAGTTCTGCTTTGATGTTCGATGTTTTTAATTTCAAGGAACTCTGTGTAATGAAGTGTAACCTGAGAAAATAGAAACTAGACTCAATAAAGAGCCAGGGAACTCATTAGAAGAATAGTGAGGGTTGAATTATTTTCATGACATGTTTCCATAGAATCTCAATTCTTAGTTTCTGTAAAATTTTTTCTTAATGATCCTTTTCTTCCAGTCTGATTAGTCTGTCAAACTAGATGTAGGCAGATGACAACGATACTGACTGATACTTACGTGAATTTCTTCTTTGGCAAAATGAATGGCATCCTTATGCACGCATGCTAGACAACATGGACAGGGTATTGGCTGGAGGTCAGGTAAGGCTGGTTCTATCAGGGTCCCATTGCTTTCTAGTTGTGTAATTTTGGTTTTAGGCTTCATGTTTTCTATCTGTAAAATGGGGGTGATACTACTATTTTATACTGATGTATGTGGCTATAAGAGGAAATAAATGCCAAGTTCTGGATATGTTTGAGGTGAGTAAGGGCCACCATTATTATCACTTGAAGTAGCCCCCAAATGTCTGGAGAAGCCTGTGTGTGTATGTTTGTGTGTGTACGTGGTGTGTGTGTGTGCGAGAGCATGTGCGTTGGATGGGGGTTGTTATTGGCTACTGGAGAGATTAATTATCTCTGGATGAAGTTAGACATGTGGCAAGACTTACTTAGTATGAGCACCGAAGAGACGCTGAAATTCTTGATTTTTCTTTCCTATGACCCTTTCTCACCAAAAAGAGAGAATGTTCGTTACTTGTGTAATTTCAAGACGTGAATAGACAAGGGAGCCAAGATCCGGGGGCAGTTACAGTGCTCCTGTCCCCTCTGTCTCTCTCGCTCTGCCCGTGAGACTGTTCTAGACTGGTAACCAGGCTCCTCGGTAACTGTGCAGGTACCTCGGATGCATCCGCACTTAGCGCGGGACCGGTTCCGTCTGGCCGGCACCACACTCAAGGGCGCGTTTCGGAAGCTCCCGGCTTAAGTTCAGAAGCAGGTGACAACTCATCTGCAGCTTCGCTGCCAGAAAGGTAGTTAACTAATCCGGGTTGAAAACTCCTCCACAAGCCGCTAGCGTGACTCATTAGTTTCTCTGGACAGCGTCACTCTCCAGCAGGCTCCCTCTTGTCGGCAATATATGCAGCTTACCTTCCACTTAAAAGGATAAATATTCATCAAGAAAATGGCAGTGCAGCCAAGTCTGGGGGGCATAACTAAGCCTGTGGTGCAGCTTGCTCTTTCTTAAGACCAACTCCTAATAAGGGTGAGGATATATTTGGAACACACACACATAAACACACACACACACACACATATATGTGTATATGTATATGAGTATAACATTTAGATATTCTTTTTTATGTTTTGCCTAGGGTAAAAGAAATATCCCTTTCTTAATACAGAACCTAGAAAGGAAGTTTATCAATTTCCTTTAGGTTCCACATCTGTAAAAGGGAGATAAACCCACTATAAGCATTGATGTAGTGAAGTCCACACGATTTTTGAAGTGAACTCTAAATTCACTGTGCTCTGTTTCTGCTTATAGCATCAACCTAAATGCTACTGAATAAATGCATAGAAATTCTCCATCTGCATGGGGATAATTTAATGCTGATGTTTGATATTTAGGTGGATGTCTTCTGTGAGTCTTTTATTTCATTTTGGCTTATAAAATTTTAGATATTTACCCATGTGCTGCTGGACATATTTCTAAGCCAGCCTACAAAACATTTCCTCTTGAAAAACTGATATTCAATCAGTTATCTGAGGCAACTATATGGTTCTTCTGAATCCCAGTGAATATACAGGAAAGAAAAGACAGGAAGAAAGGAAGGAGAAAAGGTGGAAGAAACATAATTTTCTCATTAATCCATCATGAGTTCTTAGCTGGGACTCCCTGTAAGAAAAGACAGATTAACAAGAGAAAAACAAACAAGCTTAGTAACAAATATACTTCCTGTGCACGTGGGTGATAACCCAGAGAAGTGAGTAAATTTCTAGAGTAAATCTCAAAGAGTTGTTTGAAAGTTTAGACTTAAGTATCATCATTTTCTGAAGCAAAGAAAAAGAAAAAAAAAAAGGTGGAGGAAAAAGCCTGAACAAGGTGGTATAGTCACTGTAAAATAAAAAGCAGGTCTGTTATGCAGATTTCGGTAGCTGCCTTTTCCCTTGATTGAAACTCTAATGGTTTAGTCCTGACAAATGCAGATTTCTTTTGCAGACGTATAGTTTGGATCTTAAATGTTACCCAGACACCCTGGCTTGAAGGCTTGGTTGCCAGCCCATGCACTGCTGGGAGGTGGTAGAACCTTTAAGGACATGGACCCTAGCAGAAGGAAGCCATGTTGCTGGAGCTCTAGCCTCCTCCCTCTGCTCTTTTTGCTTCCTGGCCTCCATGAGGTGAGCAACTTCCTCTGCCCCATGCTTCCACGGTGACATACAGGGCCAAGCAACATGGCCAAGGGACAGTGGACTGAAATTTCTGAAATCATGAGCCAAACTCAATCTTTCCTCCTTTAAGTTGTTTATTTTAGGTATTTTTTCACCATGATGGAAAGCTGACTTAGAGAATAGTTACAAACTTTTTCACAAAAGAGTAACTTTTTAGAACTTCTATATCTGTAATTTAAAAAAATAACCAATTAATATTAATTTCTCCAAATTCATCAATTGATATTACATCCATGTATTGAAATATCACTTTGTACCATAAGTATATACAGTTATTATGTGTTAAGAGTTTAAAAAGTAGTTAAGGAGATGGAATTGTTAAGTACCCTGATTTCATCATTATGCACTGTAAACATATATAGAATGATCACATTGTAGTCCATAAATTTGTACAAATAAAATAATATTCACCAGCAGGAGTGCACCGCCATTCCAGGGTCTCCGCTGCTTTTGATTCCATTTGTTGCATGTGCTTTGTTGTGAGTAATCTGCCCTGCAGGTGGATGAATCGTATTTACAGATCGACTTTTGCCATATATGGGAGTGTTCTTCTCCATCCACAAACTCAAAATAATCATCATACTATTCCTCTTCTGTACTATGATTGTTTTGAGTTTTTATTTTGAGCAAACCAAAAACCTTCCAAAAGCCTTGGTTTCTTTCACCTGTAGACAGAGTAGAATACTTCCATATATTTGTGCAAATGAATTTGTGTAAATAAAATAATAGGCACCACCGGGGTGCACCACCACTCCTGGATCTCCATTGCTTTTTACTTATTGATTTGTTTCAATATTGTTCAGACATGGGAATTTAAGAGCTGAGGAGATTTGTTTTTGGTGCTAGTAGAGCATCATCATGGATGTGTTCCATTGTGTTCTCCATATAACCACGCGGCTTGGGCTTGTTTGAAAGCACAGAGTCCATCAAAGAACTGGCCCTCCTCCTTCACTTCATAAAGAAGTGTTTATAAATAAGAGTTCTGCTGGAACCACACTGCTCTTCTGGGGCAATGCCAAATCCTCTAGTACAGTAACGAGCTCAAACCCATGTGTCCTGCAGTCAACATGTTCTTGTGGAAATTGCAACAGTTGGAAGCAGGATGAATTTACAGGAAAGATGTGTTAAAATGCAAACATATATTAATAACTTCAAAGCTGGAGCTTAGAACAACTCAAAATCACTTTCCCCTTCCTTCCAGAAGCCCGTGGCATTTTTAAAGGAGAGATCACTGTGGGTGAGCATTTCACTGACATGTTGACAAATGAGTAATCCTTTTCCTACTGAAGATCGGAGGTCAAAACCTTGAGAATGCTTATGGGCAACAGAAAAATACAGTAGAGCCCCCAGATTCGTGGGGGTTATGCTCTAGAGCACCTGCAAATTGTGAAAAACCGGGAATTTCGGGTATGGTTAGAAAAATGCTTATAAATGCTTATTTTTATATTTTAAACTCTAGATATGCTATGTTTCCTGCAGTTATGCAATTTAAGAAAATATTACATTAACAAAGGCTTAGAAGATGCAGGGTGTTTTGGTGAAGTCTTAGGGATCTTAAGAAGAACAAAACCGAGAACACTGGAGACAGCTACACATGGCACAGCAACCTATTAGGATGTGGGAATGCTGGTGGATCTGCTGAAGATGCTTACAGGGCAGCAGCCAATCAACAGCAAGGAGAACCGAACAACACTCTTGGATTGGCTACTTGCAAATCTCCTGCCAAAAAACCGCAAAACAAACAAACTAAAAACCCCCACAGAAAAACAAACAGATGGTGGAGGATATTTGCTGTTTCCGTGAAACGGCTGCAGTTTCCTTAAGAATTATTAGTTAGGGTCTAAGGAAAAATCCACCAACCGACTGAGGCCGGGAACTCTGAACCATGACTTTGCAGGGGTCTATTGTACCTCAATTTAGCATCTAAGATGTTTAAAACATTTTTCTAGGCCACTTGGGTCAAGGCATGAGGTGGTTGAAAGTAATAATTTTCCATTGAAAAAGTTTATTATGTAATAACATCTTAATTTTTTCTGGTAATAAAGTATGAAGTATCCCAATTCAGTCTATGTGCTGTTGAAGCAAGTACTGAAATATCTCAGAGACATCCCAAAATTAAAATTCTCAGTCTATTCCAAAAGTAGCTACTGTTTCTTATCCGAACAAATATTGCTTATCTGAACAAATTATTGCTCCAAGTTATAAGACTGGGCGTTTTCCAAGGCTCTGCTCTTTCTTTTATCATCCATATCTAGTTGGTTATCATTGGAATTTCTTTTTTTCCATTAAGTCTAGGATGTACCTCTGTCCACAGTATTGCTTTTGCTAATGTAAAATCCTCTTTCCTTCTAGACGTACATATTTTATACTCATGGCTCATCTACTCTGGGCCAATGTCTCATCTACTCTGGCCCACTGTCTCATCTATTCTGTCCCAGAGGAGACTTTTCCAAACCAAGGGCCATTCTAGTACTCCACATCTTTCTGAAACCTCCCAATGGAAAGCTTCACATTCCCCGAGGCAAAAAATGCAATCCAGATGAGATGTAATGACTTCACAATTACTGGGTATTTATTGTTCCTCAAGCCACTTGGCCACTACGGTGGGGACTGGCCATGCATGTTGGTTTGCCTGGAACGCTAATTTATGGACAGTGTCACCGAGTAATTAATTATAATGCTTTCTTTTCTTCTAAAATGTTTAGATGATAAATTATGTGACCACCCTACTTAAGTACAATAGACTTGTTAAAAGTCTTGTAAGGACTATTCTGGTAAGAATAGCCTGGAGATAAATAAACTAGAGTTGAACAGAAATTAGAATTCTTACTAGAAAAAGGTAAAACAGTACATTGTTATTATATAATCTCCTTAGTTCTTTAATTAAGCATTATTATTTCTGTAGAAAAATGTGTGAATATAGGAATTTTCTTTTGATATTCATGGGGAAAAGTGAGAAATATAAGGACTTCAGTTCAGGGCAGTATTTGATGTTAAGTAATTGTGAAAAATGTTTGGTTTTCAGAGGATTTTGGATTTGGGAAAAATGATTAAGGGATTTTGGACCTGTATTAATTGCATGGCCCTAAAAAGGCCCTTTGTTTTCTTTAGTCTTAGAGAAGACAGATTGTCAGATTGGAACAATAATTTTACCTCCTAGCAGAGTTGTTGTAGGGCTAAAATGAGATAATTATGTACCTGGGCTTAGCAAAGGGCCTGGTACTAATTGTTCAATAAATGATAGTTATTTTTATTACCCACATTCTGTTTTCACCTCAACTGAAGGTAGAAATTCCAACTTATCTTAATACATGCAGAGCAAATTAAGAAAATGTGATGACAATGAAATAAAAAACCTCTATTTTTTCATCTAATTTAAATTCTTTTCCTTGGAGACTGTTTATGCCTCTCCACTGTACTGTAAACAGAAGAAAAGGCTTCTTACTTAATGCTGTATCTCAAAGGCCTAGTAATCTTTCTGGCATATAATACGCACCTCAATAAATAGTAATTGATTGAGTGAATAAAAGCCTATGAGATCTCTACATCGTATCACATTTAAGGGTGTTCTGAGCATAGATATATTTGGGAAAATCCAAAATATAATCAGCCAACAGTGTTTTCATCCTAATACCCAGGAAATTTGAGTAGAGACTTTTTGTTTTAGTCACACGAAAGCTTTGCATCTCCCCATTTGTCTGCTGTGCTGCAGGAGTCTTGTTAGTTATCTTGGAATTCAGGGAGGTCTTGTTACTGCAGAACCCTGGCAGGTCCTAAAGATCTGTCCCTGCTTCTAATGTCATCAGAAACAGCAGACCAAATGCAGTAGAACTATTGCGCTCAATGATTACTCGTCACATGTTTTAGGAGCTAAAATTTCAGTGATTTAAAAAAAAACAAAAACTTCTTTTCTGTAATTTATAAACAGCAAATAGTTTCCTCATTTATTAAACAAGTTGACAAAATAAATTCTATTCTCAGTTGGCAATTTTTTTCATCCATAACTTAAAACTTCACAATAAACAAATATGTATCATTCACAATTCTAAAGTATAATAAATAATTTAAAATAATTCATGCCCTTTCATAATGGAGCAAGTGGTCTTAAATGCTTTTATTAATTGCCAGTGCGATGAGGATTCAAAATGCCCTATAGGGAGGTATATCACCAGTCTTCAATAGTTTATCCATAATTTTGAAAGTCTAAAATTCTGAAAACTGTAGCTTTCCTTTCTCATTTTGTTATGGAATTGTATTTATTTTATGGCAAAATGTGAACAAAATATGAGGCTTGTTCAATGTTCATTTATCCCACTAATGTGAATGTTAGTCAACTTTCTGTTACTGAAACAAAATAACAGACAATCAACCTGAAAAGAGGAAAGGTTTACTTTACCTCACAGTTTTTCAGGTTTCTATCCATGGTTAATTGTTTCTATTGCTTTTGGGCTTGTGGCAAGGCAGCACATACCATAACAGAAGGGAGTTTGCAATAGAGCAAGCTGCTTACCTCACTGTGGCCAGAAAGTAAAAAGAGAGACAGCAAGAGACCAGAGCCCTTCAATCCTGTTTGAGGTAGAGAACTCTAGTGATCTAAAACTTCTCACCACTTAATGGCTCCATCGCCTCCTGGTGGTGTCATGGGTTAGGGACCAAGCCTTCAACGCCTGGGTCTGTGGAGGGCATTCTAGATCCAAACTATAGCAGTAAATATTTATATATTATATTACAGATATATCAGTAGATTTCATTTTGTGTGCTTCTAGATTTAAAGGGGTGTTACTTATTACTAGGCAAGTGAGCAGCATTATTTGTGTAAAATAAAAAAAATCTGCACTCAAATAATCTGCCCCATGGGTATCAGGTTGTGGCCAGTAGTACGTAATACCATTAGGTTTATTGTGAGGAGTATGATCAATGAGGGAATTATGTGCAACAAGTTACAAGTGTGTGTCTACGGCAGGGGCTAGGTCTCAGTATGACACAGGCCAGATCTAGGTGCTCGATTTAGGATCATTTTCGTACATCTGTATTGGGGTTCAGGGCGTCACTCCATTCAGATGAAGTCCCCTGGCCCCCCAGCAAAGATATTCTCTGTCTCTCATGTCTTCATTCATCTCTCTATAAGAGTTTGCTTACCTGAACCCAACAAAACCTAGTCCCCAATGCCAAGGCCTTTTAGAAAGTCATCAGTTCACGAGGGAAAAACCTCCTGAATGCAATGAGTGCCTTAAAAAAGAGGCCCGAAAGGACTTGTTTATTCGTTCTACCATGTGAAGACACAGCACGGTGGTATCGTCTGTGTGTCAGAAAACAGTTTTTCACCAGACACTAAATCTGCTGGTGTATTGTTTCTGGACTTCTCAGCTTCTAAGACTGTAAGAAATAAACTCGTTATGTGGAAGCCCAAACAGACTAAGACACCAGGTCATGCTGATGCTGCTAGTCTGGGAACTGCACTTTGAGGACAATTGTTTGGGTGACTGTTTCTTAAGTGGTATTGCCTCGAGCCTCAGAGAGCAGCTCTAGAGCAGCGGTGGGCGTCAGATCCACCAGGCATATTGTGAAAGGGCAGCTGCTTCACTGTTGATTCTTGATCACGGTTGAACACCTGAATTAGTGGGGCAAGATATCCTCTGATTCGCCACAGATTAACTGAGTCACAATCTTTGAAGGTGGGGCTAGGGAAAGATATTTATTGACAAGTTCTTCCACTGTTGTTAGTATTTTGGAGGACTCATAATTAGTGTGGACTGGATTAAGGAAGCATGTAGGTGGCCATGGAGTATGCACTAGAAAACAAGTCCAGGCACTCCTCATGCGATTCGAGTTGCAATTTTGGTCTGAGACCCAAACCCTTTGTGAAGGCTTCTCATCACTCTAGTATGCCTCCAAGGGTACCCTTTGTCCCCTGCAATTCCTGGCTTGTCACGTGTCTGTCCTGGTCTGCAAAGCTGATTTTCTCACTGGATGAACTCCTTCCCATCTATTGACTTTAAACTCAGGGAGCCACTTGCCCAGAAATCTTTAGATGTCTCTCGTCTGTGTTCTGTGGGACCGTCGGTTCTCCTGTACCGCAGCACTGATTAGATGTCACAGTAGAGTTTCTTTCTATGTTTCTCTAGGTCTCTCCCACTGGGGTGTTAAATGAAATAAAAAGGAACAAAATACATTTTTTCTATCCCTGGAAGATTCCATAATTCAGTATGCTGAAATAAATTGACAATAGACAGATTAGCAGGAGCGAAGAGATACAAATTTATAGGAGAGAGAGAGCAGCGGGGTGTTGTAGACACTTGTAGAGGGAGAGTAAATGATTTGGGGAATGGGTAATTAATAGGTCCAGAGAACAGAAAATGGCCTGGGACAGTGTTAACCTGTGTGACTACAGCCTTCTTTCCCGGGAGTCGATTTTCCCTGGGTGATGAGGTTTCAGGGAGGACGCTGAAAGAAACCGTGTTCCTTCCGGAGAAACTTCCTTAGTCCGAGGGGGGAAACTGCAGAGAAAGCTCCTTCTTGTGCTTCTGCAGAGAAGGAGGATCAAGAGGCGTGAGGGGAGGGTAGAGAGGTCTTGAGTTGGCTTCTTTATTTTAGCAAGTTTAAGTGGAATCATTTTCTGAGCCCCAGCGCAGTACATGGTGCTCAATGAAATTAAGTGAATTAATATTAATCCACTCCTACAAGGAGGAGGAAAAACTCTATTTTTCTCTTTTGGGCTAACATTTCTTCTTTTAAAAAATATGAGTCAAGAAGTGTGGCTTTCTAGGTTAGGATAAAACACACTACTCAAATAAGTGCTCTATTCTGCTAATCATAAAATAAGTCTTCTCATTGTTTCCTTTATCCAAAAGAGGTCTGCTCTTATAATATGAAGTCATTGCAAAAGGATCATTAAAAAAACTACACCCAAATGTCTAGTGCTTTAAAACTTCACGGAAGTTTATCTTGAATTTTCAGTTTGTATTTTTGGAGATAGTGAGCACATTTTAAAACAATTGTTGTTTTGCCTGTGTGAACTCTGTAGCATACTCCAGACATGATCCCAAAATACCAAAGTGGCAGACAGGAGTTTGTACTGGTGTTGCGGGTCTCTTAGGAAACTCCTGGAGTATCAGACGCCTGCAGACAAACTGCAGCGTCACCAGCCTTTGGAGCAATCACACATCACAGATTTCCACCTTATATTATCACAGCGTGAGCAGGCTTACTTGGTAATACGATTCTGCAGCTCTGGGCAGCAGACTTTGTTATAGCAAATCGTCAGTCTTTGAGCTTGGAATGGGCCAGATGATGCGACGTGTTCTGCTTTCCTGCAGGGTCCAAAATGTGCTCCTTATCACGGCAGCTATATAGTTTATTCTGTATTTCTCATTCTGTTATAAAAGGCAAAGACTCACCACAAATTAGTTATAAAAAATACTACTCTATGTGTGGCTAGGAAAAAAAAGGAATAGCAGGGAAAAAGGAAAACAAATGTCTCACTTAATTCTAGTGATTTTTTAAATAGCATACACTCTGTAAGTATGTACATGTTTCCTTCTTTTGTGGACTCAAGCATTTCCATATTACCGTGTACGGTTTTATTGTCATGCCAACACACATGAATTGTTTGACTAGAATCTGTTGTCAATCTACACTTCTTCCAAAGACTGTACCAAGGGCCATTATTCAATTTGCACGTGAACAGATGTTCATCTGTTTGGGAATTATACTAAAACTTTTTGACCAGCTGTGTTCCAGTTGAATGCAAAATTACTTATAGACTTTTGAGACAAATAGATTTCTATCCAAGTAGAATGATGCTTTGCCTAGAAACAGAATGAGCGATCAAGGGCACAACCTGAAAACTACCCTAAAATCACATCGATCGAGAAGGGCAGAAGATGCTTCGACCTCCTTCCCCTAATCTTTGTTACCCTCTGATATTGCTTAGCAAGGTCTGCCTAGACCTGCAGCATCCCTACCTCTGTCCTAGTGTCTAGTGTCTAGCATATTTAACAATTTGTGTGTCATGTTAGAGTCTCTCTTTGTAAACTAATCTGATTATGGATTTAGATAAAAATAATTGAGTAAAAATGTATTACCTACTTTAAAATTTTATTTTATAAGGCCCAAAATATAAGTATATGGCAGGTAAAATTCTTATCTGTGAGGTTATACACTGCTGTTCTTTTTCTATTTCTTGTCCCATGTACTGCCTTTCTTCCTTCCCAAAAGTTGGAGCACAGTTAGAAACCTAGTAGTTATGTTTAGTTTTAAAATCTACTTTAGGGGCTGGGTATTTAGCTCAGTGGTTAGAGTGCTTGCCTCGCAGACACAAGGGCCCAAGTTGGAGCCCCAGCACCAAAACAAACAAACAAACAAACAAAAAAACTACTTTAAAGATTTGAGGTTATATATCACCCTGACATATTGCCATTGAGAAATGGGTTAGGAGAGCAGTTCATTTTAATGAGCACCTCACTTTAGAGCTATGGTTCCAAGTTTCCATCCAGGGTGAAATCATGGATCAGCATGTGTTAGAGAAAAGAATGGGCTGTCTGACTCAAGGGACAGCACACTCTAGTTATCTCTCCCCTGCCCAGGGGTTAGCCCTGCCTGTGGACAGAGTTTGTGGATGACTGTGCCTCCTTGTGATATTTAGAGGGAACCTTTCTCTCCTCTTTCCTTAGCATTTTCTCCAGTTATGCTGCCTCATTTACTGATTTATTTTAGAAAACTAAGATTAAAGGGTGGGCTATTGCTTAGCCAACACTTTAACAATATGGAGTATGTCAATGGATATTAATAGTAATTATGATAGTTAACTGCTTTTGTCAATTTGAGTTAAGAAATGCCCAACTAAATTGGATCAACATAGTTCTGGGTGTGACTGAGGGGATTTAACACAGAAGGCCCACCCTGGGAAGGCTTGTCACCTGAATGGTATAAAAGGGCAATGAAGAAGGAAGGTTCACTTCTGTTTCTTTGGAGGAGCTCCAGTTTTCACTCTCACCCTGGACATAGTCACCTCAATTCCAGTGCAGACTCTTCAGCCTCCAGCACAGACCCTTCAGCCTCCTGATATGGGCTTGCGTGAGACACCACAGTAAGCTTCGGGCCTTTGTCTGGATCCTTCGGATTGCCAGCACACAGGCAGACCTTTTGCACTTTCCCACACCTGACTCTGTAGGCGGTCATTTTAAGGCAATCGTCTAAATTCTTATATATTTGTATATATTGCATTAAATCTGTTTCTTTAATAAACACTGAATAATACAATAATCATCGATTAATTGTGTCCTTTTAGCTTTTAGGATATTTGGTTCTCTTGGTCCTTCTGTCTCTTAGACTGTATCTTTAGGATTGAAATACAATTTTTATTTGTGAACGATGAATGAGTAGCCACTGAAGGGTTTTGAGCAGGCAAATGATATGATTGAGGCTGGCCTTGGAATATGAACCTGGTCCTGTTTTTTTTAAATGGATTAGTCTCAGTTGGGAGACTGTCATAGCAATCTCAAAGAGAGGTAATGGAAGATGGCATCACATCACATCAGAACATAAATGTGATTGTGTAGAAATAATCACTGTAATTATTCAAATGATAAAATGTACAAGATGTGGCAAGAGAAGAGCTGTCAACATCGACTCTAAAATTTTGAGTCTCATTGACATGAAGGATCAGTGTTGTAACAGAAACAAGGAATATAGAAGGAAAAGAAGTTATCTTTTGAAGATATAGATTCAATTGTATTTAAAAATGTCTCCTGGCTTTATTTGTATCAGTATGGTAAGACATGCATACATGGAAATACCTGTCCTGAAGGAGGAAGGTTTGATGTATGGAGCTCCAAAAACAAGAAACACAAAGCGCACCATGTGGAGCCAAGTGGAGAAGCCCCAGAGGTGGTCAGGGCACAGGGGTAAAGGAAAAGCATCAAGCACAAAACTCAGGAATGCCTGCACTTGGGAGACAGAAGTGGAAGTATGATAAGAAGAGACCTGGGTTGGAAGAAAGTTCTAACAGGTGACAAGTGAACATGGAGGGAAAGTGTTTGAGAAGGAAGGTAGAGGATGAAGAAAGGTCACTCCAGAGAATGACACCTGAGCAAAGATGCAACAATTGGGCAACTGAAGTCATTAGGGGCTTCCAGTTGAGTAGAATAACAGAGCTGTAAGAGCCGTGGAACCAGGTGGCCAGGAATTAAGAGCATGTGTGGTATCAAGGCAGGAAAGCAGCTCTCTTTTCTGAGAAGCTTAATGAAGAAAAGAAAGAGGCAGAGCCTATTATTACTAGCTGATCCTTGCCACACACTTTAAGCTCCATTTACCTAATTTTATTTATCTGTTTCATACCTGCATCCTACACTTCCAGGAAAATAGGTAGAATTTGTTTTGCTTACTGTGCTGTAACTTTTTTACTTGACTGTATATGAATTGTAAACTTGAAGATCAGAATGCTGTATCACCAGACTTTACATCCACAGTGCTGAACGCTGTTCCCGCATGTGCTGGACTGAGTATGTCTCTTGAGAAAAAGAGTGAGTGATACTTTTGGGAAGAGTAGTTTACCAATCCAACTTGCCATAGAGGGCACATCTTCTACTTTACCTCTCTGTATGTACTTTTCTTCTTTGATTGTATCTATCATGTAGATGCTACAGCAGTTTATAGCCTACATAAATATTTTTCTAATTACCTAATGTAAACTAAATGTTTATTTTGCTAAGACTTTTGAGGGGGAAAAGCAGGTTCATGAACATCTAAATGACTCTTTTACCTATATAAAGCTATGCTCGTGATCCATAAATTAAGAATGCATGGAGATAAATCTGGAAGTACAGTTAATCAGCTGGAATTTCAAATGATTTTCATTCATATATCCTTATTTTTCATATTGTTTGATACTTCCATTGTGGGCCTAGTTTTATAAGACCAAAGCCATTTTTCTGAAAGTGGATAGAATATGTATTACACCCGGAAGACTCAGATCTCGGCCTGCCCCTTACCAGCAATAAAGAACTACTTGTCTAAGTTACAATTTAATCATATGTAAGAAAAGAAAAGAACCTCCCTTTTAGCATCCTGGGGTTGTTTTGAAGATCAACATGGGTATGAACGCACAACTTCAGTTATTACCTTTCTTTGTCCATTTTCGCCACCCTGGGTTATGCTTGAGTTCCGGCTTCTCATGTGTTGTTAATATCCAAGATTTACTGGGCAGACAGTTTTGAGGTCCACAGCTGCTAGTGAGGAGAAGTTTGTTCTGCTGGCCTGCCTTGCCCCTTCAGGGGCCGAGGCTCTCTTTTGCTACCGGCTCATCTTTGGGGTGCCAGGATATTTTGCAAGGCTGGCCCCCCCACACCCCCCTGCTTCCTGTCCAGGACAACACTCTCTCAGTTCTCACTCATAAGCGTGGACCTCCTCTGCTTTCAGAACCAATAGCTGGCTTCCCTCTACCTCAGAGCCCAGGGCAATCACTCTTTGTCTCACAGGGGAGCAAGAAAATCTTCAAGGCACCTGGCTCTCTAGTCCTTAACCCCCAACCATGTTAGCTACACTATGGATCCCCTACTAGTGCAGTGGAATATATGTGTAGATAACACCTCTTAGGCTCTCTTAGGGACTCAGGTTCTTTACCTTTTACATCCATGTCACACGACTCTCCCAAGGCAATGAGTAGAGTCAAGTCAAGGCCTGTACTTGACTGAGTACAGTGAAAAGAAATAGAAATAAAGAGAGGAAAACACCCCAATGATATCTGAAAATAGTTTCTTGTAAGTCATGAAGAGGCTGTCATCCTACAGGTTATGCCGAGTGGGCCCAGATTAAATATGAGAAACTCTACCAGGCCTCTGAATAGATTTCTGAGAGGAATTTAGGCCCTAAGGCCCAAAGACATCCACCGAATATAATAAATGATCTTATCTTTTCTGCATATAGAATGGTATTAGCCATACATTCCCTTCGGGGGAATTGAGAAAATAGTTACTCAAACCAGCTCCCATGGGTGCTAATTATTTCCCTGAACTAGCTGAGAAAGACTACCAGACTGAAAACTGTGCTACAATTAAAATGGGGAAACCCTTAACCAACAAGGCAGCAACAAGAATCATAGCAAAAATTGGCTAGATTCCCTACCCCAGGCCTGAAGTGTCAGGGAAGACACTGTCAGGGGCTGGCGACGGACGTAGAGTGACGTGATGGGACAGGAGTGGTGAAGTCTTGAGTGTGTGATGGTCCTGTGGCTATCCTGGCACAGTGGAGGGTGGCAGCTCTGAACAGAGGGAGTCAAGAAAGGAAGTGGGGATTCTTGTGTCACCCGTGCATGTGTCTATCCTACCTTGTTAAAGTGTTTTAAGAAGAGAGGACAATACTCTGACTCCAAGTTGCAGCATGCTACTAAATTAGCCTTGACATCCTGTGTGCTTTGAATAGAAGTACTAGTAGATCATGGTCAAGATTATAAAGTAGAGAAGAATGTGTGTGGTCTTTGAAGTCAGACAGGTGGCCCAAGTTAATTGTCTACCTTCAACATTTACTTAATTCCAGATATGGAGTTAAGGAAACAAATATTTTAGATAATCGACCTATAAGGTGAAAAAGTTTATCTGGATTCATGGTTACAGAGTTTTCATTTCGTGGTTTCTTGGCCTTGTTGCTTTGGGCTTGTGGGGTTGCAGTATGTCGCGGCAGAAGCACATGGCAGAGGAGGCCTGTTCACTTCATGGGGTCCAGGAGGCAAAGGGAGAAGGAGAAGAAAGGGCCAGAATCCCGCTACCTCCTGATTCTGTTCTGCTAGCCTCTGACTTCTATTAGATGGTTTTGCCACCTTCTAATAACATCACGGGCTGTAGAAACATTTAGCACATGTGCCTTATGATCTCAGTTTGATCATCTGTACAAAGAGCTGGTATTATTTACACTGTAAATTTGTGGGGAGATTCAGATGGGACAGATACAAAGAGCCTAAGACAACGTCTGGCATATAATAAATCACAGAGAAGGTTCCTGCTCTTGAGTTATTTTAACTGCTGCACATTAAGACGAGTATACCAACAGTTTTAATACAAATGTTTAATGTCTTCCCCTTTTCTGACCTTTTGAAAACGCCTCATATAATAGCAACTTGTGATTGAAAAGAGAAACAAGACTATGGGATCCTTGATTTTCCAATATAAAGGACTACTTTGCACTTTTCCCTCTTTATTGTCAATATATTGTTTCATTGTGGGATAAAATGGGATGTATAAGTAATTATTTCTATTACGTGTGTATGCGTATACCTATTTCTATTTTTATAAAGTGCTGACCCTGGTTGGCTCATTGTACTTTAATTTTTAAAAGGTTCTATTTTCTTCTGAAATCCTCTTGTATTCCCAAAGGCAGTAATCAAATATCATTTAAATAACATGCTTTGTTTATAACATAACAAAGTGGTTAAGAAATGTATTTTGGAGGTTAACTTAAAAACATCAACTTTCAGGTAAATATACAGTGGTATAAAGAATGGATTTTACTAAGATATATATATATATCTCATTAAACATTTGTATTAAACATTTGTATTAAAACTGTTGGTATACTCGTCTTAGTGTGCAGCAGTTAAAATAACTCAGTATATATATATATATATATATATACTGAGATATATATATATATATATATATATATATATATATATATTTCACTTTTACCAACAAATACCACTTTGGGAAGATAAGTATTCTGGTTTTAAAAACAGTCTAGTTTAGATTCACTTGTATGATAGCTTATATAATACTAATTAGAAGTGGCGTCAGAACTATGTGTTTATCATAAAATTTTGGCTAGTTTCTCAAATATCTGAAAGGGTAAAGAATAAAGTGATTATGCACATGTTTAAAGTTTTGAGAAAAACATACTGTGTACCACTTGACAGTGAAATTATTCTATGATCTTACAGGCAAAGGATATAGAATGCTGAGAATTAGCCTGCCTTAGGCCTTTTTTTGTAAATACTTAAATGAGTTAGATCATGATCTATGACTGAAATGCTCTTGAGACTTGGTTTCTAATAAATCAAAATATAGAGAACATCACATCACAAATAGTTCTATTTGTTATTTCTTTGCGTTTATGAAATGAATAAATTTTTCTTAAGGCAAAAGACTGACAATGCTGATGTTAGAAGAGTAGAAAAGCCCCTATTTTATGAGCTATTTTTATTGAGTATTCACTACTGAAAGCATTTATGAATACAGTAATACCTCGGTTCACAAACGCTTCTTTTCACAAACAATTCCGTTCGCTAACAGAAGCATTTGGCAAAATTTTGCTTCTGTTTGTGAACTCCACATCAGGTGACAGCCATCTTTTCCAGAATTGTGGAATGAATTAAGGTCGAGGACCAAGGCACCACTTGTATATTGGACCTACTACATTTAAATTAAGTAATTAATTAATTTATTGAATATCTGCTGTGTATTTAAGTAGGCCAAGTTAATATCCAAAGTCATAAAATTATCACGGTTACAGTCTGTTTTCATTCTGTAAAACATTTCCACAGCTCAGGAATTATTCTTTCTGGTGTAACTGAAAGATACGGACATGAAAATTAGATCAGCGAAAGATTGTGGATTTGGGAGGCTACCAATTAAAGCTCTAAAATAAAGCATAAAACACAGCTTATACCATCAAGTCTAAAAAATACTTTTACAGCCATAAATCATAGGTAACTTTCTGATTAGTCCAAATTAGTTTAGAATCACAGAAAGCATGTCTCAGTATGAGTGTTTTATGTCTTGGTGTGGCAGTTTGTCCAGGGTTGTTAAGAAATGGGAATCTGATGTGGTTAGTATCAGGAAGGGAAATGTGTCTGCTAAGAGAGCAAGGCCTTCAAGTGTGTTCCAGATCCCACTCCATGTTCCTCCGTGCCTTCCTCTCCAGGCGATCTTCCCCCTCGCCTTCCCCCTGGACACCTTGACCTTTGGCCTTCCTGTGGCCCATTCCCCTCTTGTGCTGGGGCCTGGGGCTTTACCCTGGTCTAGGTTCATGTGCTCAGAAGGTGTGATTTTCTCAGATGAGGTGTAGTGCTCATATTACCTTCTCTCCCTGAGAGACAAGGAGAAGTCATCTGTTTTCTATTAAATGTGTATTCTGTTTTGCACACCAGCAACAGAGAGGGACAGACTTAGCTAGACATCTAGGTGAAATACAGACCAAAGTAACATAGCAAAAGAGATGGGAAGGTAACCAGGTGAGTCTGACTCTATTATAATTTTGTTTAGATGTATGGTACTATCACAAAGCAACTTAAATTCCTCTAAAAATTTTAATGGGACCATGTGTGATAATCTCAATTTATATACCAAGGCTTAAAACATAATGGCTATTTTTCTTATCATCGTTAAAAATTCTCCATTAATTGAGAGTCTATTGGGTAAATGCTAATGTGTTTTATCTAGTTTTCTTGCATGTTCACATATGATAATAAGTTATTTGTCCCCAAAATTGATGAATAAACATGTTTCTATCTGAAAGTGCTCGCTCATTCTAAAAATAATAATAGAAATAATGTTTTCATTTGCTAGTGGGAAGTAGCAATGGAACTATTTTCAGGGATACATTTACATTCAATTGTACATATCAATTATGCACATATATATGACATATACATGCATATCTATCAGACATATGTAAACATACAAGAAGTAAGAACAGATTTAAAGAACACACAAATGTTTACAAAGCACCGAAAACAAAGAAGAGGTGACTCAAATCCTAGTGGGCACATACACAATGAAATAATGTCATTAAAAATGTGAAAAAAGACCATCTCTGTTCCATTCTCAAAATTTTATTTTAAATCAAGACAAAGTTGAGTGGTTTGCTTTTGTTTAGAGTTGTAATATGCTTTCCAACATTTTTCCATTTTAATGTGATTCTGGATAATAATCCCAAATTCTAACATTTGGGTACTGTAAGCATTATTTTGGCTTCAGAAAAAATAAATTTTGGTACCTGATCTGCAGGGAAAATGAAGCGATTGCTATTTTTCATTTCTCTTTGTATTTCCCAAACAAGCCTGCCCACATTGAGTGAAGGCGCTTTGGAAAGTAGTGCTGTGATGTTAATTTAAAGAACATCATGGCTTTTCTCACGCAGGTTTCTCCAGATCCAGCGTCCCAAAGGAAAGCTTTCTACTTGCCTAGTTTGATCATAGATGTAGCTGTGGTTACTGGTTTCAGGATTCCTTCTTATAGGCAGAAGGCTTGTCCTTACCAACTAATGGACTAAATTAGGTGTGAAAATTTACTCTCAGATCAATAAAAAAGCTATCAACTCAATTGATGTATATGCACTCTAATGTAAAGGCTGATTCAGCATCTAAATAAAATTGGTTAGAAACAATCCGAAAAGCTGTTCAAGGGTGAGAAGTTAAGAATTAAAAAAAAGCATTGTTTTATGATCTTTACCCAAATTTCATAGCAAAATGCGTGCCAAACTGTATGACTCTCACTAAATCCTCCTGGCGTTAAGAGTTTTAGTCAGCACATGCCCAAGCCGTTGGCATCCAAGGAAACAAATGCAGAGCACATGTTCTGAAACACGTTTATGTGAGAGCAGCTTGGGCTCCAGAGCCAAGAATCTGAGTCCTGGCCGGAAACAGCAGAGGGTTAAAAATGTCTGCATAGAAGTATAGCATTTGTCTCTAATGTCTAAGCTTGTTCCTTAAAACAATGTGAAATGGTTTAATGAATGAGAGGAACATGCCAGGCTGCAGTACTAAGTCACAGCAGTCTGGCTGCATGTGTTCAACCATGTGACAGATTTTATAAAATAGAAAATATTGTTACACTTTCAACAGTAACTAAAGCCATACGGTAAGGTTTCTGGTTTCATTCATGATCAGGCTAATGGGCAAAATGCTTAAAACAAAACAAAATAAAACAAAAAAAAAAGTTCATTCCTGTGGAAATGTTACCTGTTCTAATTAATCCCAAAAGTAAGAAGCATTAAAATGTGTTCAGGGGCTGGGGATTTAGCTCAGTGGTCAGAGTGCTTGCCTTGCAAGCAGAAGGCCCTGAGTTCAATCCCCAGCACCCCTGCCAAATTCAGAAGATTAAAAGGATAACATATCTCTCTTAAATTTGATACAATGGTTTATAGTAGGATTTATTTATGGCAGAAATTCCTTTTTTAGGCTATCTGGGAAACCTTATGATACAATAAGAAATACATTATTGGGTATACTGAAATGTCAAAGAATCAGGTTGTATAGCTTCATGGGTAAAATTAATATCTGAAAAAAGGAAACCTTTTTCTATTTTAAGCATTCATTAAGAGGGAAATAAATGATCTTGCAGATAGAATGTCATTTTGCTGACTAGTTGCATTGTAACATCAGATATATTAAAATTTGTAGTTTGGGTAAAACATATTGCTAATAAACCTAAAATCACAGCTTTATTTTTCCTTCAGTAAGTTACGTGTGTTGTGATCCATGAATGGCATCTTCAGTTCTGAATGATCTTGTCCAAAATTAAGTGAGCAACACTGGAGAGCACAGGCATGGAGACAGGAAGATTTAGATGTTATTCTAGCTGAACTGCGTACCACTTCTGTGAACATGGGCAAGTTATTTTGACCCTGAAACCTCACTTTTCTTCCCTGAAAATGGGAATAATACTACCACTTAACTTTTGAGATGTAGTAGGAAGATCAAATTAATGTGCCAAACATTCAGTGCTCAATAAACATTAGTTTAGTTACCTTTCTGGTGACTATGATAAGATAAGATGATTTAAAAAAGTAGATCAAGGGGGATACATGGCTGAATGGAAATTTCTGGCATTGTTTTCACACTTGCTTGATGGTGCACTATGTAGAGCTATGTCTGGGGCTAAGGGTGAGCAAACCTGACTTTTCCCTTCTTCTTCTAACACACTGTGTCCCCTCCCTTAGTTTCATCCCCACTGGTTCAATTCGCAGTGGTCCCAACTTTCTTTCCTCCAAAGAACTCAAAACGAACAAAACAAATATAGAATAAGGCTGCACTGAGAAGAGACAAACCTTGCTCTAAACCCTGGTCATGCCAGGTCCAATCTAATTATATTGTACAAATTCAATATGATTTTCCCTTTAATTTAAAATTAAATTATTATGTCAAGACATATCTATTTATATTAAAAATGGTTATAGCCAGTGGAACTATTCAATTTTTCATTTTTATTTTTACATGGTAATGGCTTGCTCCGCAATCCAGAGAAAATGCCATTTTTCATTTTCACATAGAATAATGAAGAATGGTTATTCAGAAATTTACTGAGCATAAATGACACATTTTTTTCCAAGTAATTATGCTTAGTGGATTACGTATAGCAATTTATTGAAAATATAGAAATGCAGATTACAATAAGAGGTATAACCACACCAAACTATTTACTAATATTAATATCAACCTCTGAAGAAAAATAGATATTTTTCTTCAACAGTTATGCAAGTTCATGAGGGCTATTACAAAGATGCCAAGATTCACAAATATGACTATTTTCACTTCTCTGTAAGACTGTTTTCTAATACAAATTAGTTTTTTCGAACAGTGTCTTAGATAAAAAAGCAAAAGTGTGATTTTAAAGATAATCCTCGAAGTTTAGATGCCGAAGATCTGTAAATCCCGTTATGAATAACCGTCTCAAAAACTTTACACCCTTTTCTGCTTTTGTTGAATGGAGTATATTGTGAACAAGTAACCTGCCTCTCAGAATTTTGTCACCTATGTTGCCAGCTGGTCCCAATCAATGTAAAGATGAAAATCCAAAGCACAAACCATCCACATGTTCGTAAAGATGCGGGAGAGTTCTCAAGCTGTTAGGTGTTAGGTGTCAAAGAAACGAAGGCGAATATCTGCAGAGTGTGGGTTATGCCAAAGTGTTCTTCACAGGCACAGTACATAAAAATGAAAACCCTGATGTAGTAGTTCAGCCGTGATGGCACATGCAGCTCTGAGAGGGTGATAGTTGGATGATTCGTCTGTGCCGACGGGGACACAGCCCGTATGGTTTGCACAGAGGGCTCAGAGGGTCTGACAATGCAGATGCCAAGAAGCCTCTCCTGTTTCTGTTGTTTCCACATTGTTCCAATTCCTGTGTTGGGAATGAACTTGCACCCACGAAAGCTTCATCATGGTTCTTTCTTTATTTGCTCTCTGGAGTTGCTTATTGTTCAACTCTGCACTGACAGAGAATTAAGATGTCTTAGTTTTAGTGTTAATGTTTTATATTTATTTATTTATTTATTTATTTATTTATTTATTTATTTATTTATTGTGGTGCCGGGGATTGAACTCAGGGCCTTGTGCTTGCAAGGCAAGCACTCTAATCACTGAGCTAAATCCCCAGCCCCTTAGTGTTAATGTTTTAAAATAGGAGAAATCTAAACAAAACCTGTGAAATTAGGATAACTTTGTCATTCATAATTGTCTTTTTCTGTTTATAAACCATGTCTTCTACACTGGAGTTTTCTCCAACCTTTTCCTTTTATACAAGGAGAAAACCTCCTGTGGTTATTCTCATAAAGTCATCTTTACATCAAATCATGCAGATTGCTTCCCTCCCCAGGAAAGCCTGTAGTCATCTACATAACCTACAACGTCCAACCCACACATACCGCCCAGTATTTTCAATTACTCCTAGTAAAGTAACTCTCTGGGCAGGAGAAACAAAACAAAACGAAACAAAACAAAACAACAATACATCAGTGTTAGTTGGAAATATGATTGTGGAAATATGTGCTTCTTTTTCATTTCTAAATCTCTTTGCATGCAGATTTATTACAGCCACATTGCTTAAGTGTTGTTGAAATTTTGTCTAGAGACTTAATAGAGGTGACTAGTATCTTTATAGATACATTCATTTTTCTAGACAGCTCTTCACAGAAAAAGTCAAACTTTCAGAAGACACACAGGTCTGGCAATTGAGAATTATGATGTGTTCCAAGCACGTCTAACTTCTCAAAGAGTAGGCCATATTTAAGATAGAAATAAAGTATGGACAGAAAGAATTACCTTTATCTTTCCCCATGCTTCCTGTACCCATTCTGTTAGACAGGTGGAAAAAAAATGCCTTTGACATGAAGTGGAAAAAGTTGGTATAAAACCAGAATTTTAAAAACTCCCTCATACTCTTTAAAGTGCAACACCATCATTCAAGTTCCATAAAAGTCAGGCATGTGGCTGGGCTGCAGTTCCAGAAAGATGTGACCACCTTGTGGATTCTACAAACATTCATAGTGCAATTAGAATACTATTAAATAAGTCAGGGACTCTCCTCCAGTAAGAGTTTTCATGCTTAGGTGATAAAGAGCGAAAGAAAGCCATTAGTGTACTTGACCTGTCCCAAGGAAGGTTGGAAACCATGAAGGACAAATCCTGGAGAAATTTATCTGCCAAGTCCAAACATATTGTTTAATTCAATACCAGTGACTGAATAATCACTGGAGGTTCCAATTTGTTCTAAGAAGATGTGGCTCAGGAGTCCCATGTAAAACATCTCACAATGTAGATTAATGAAGTTACTGTTTGCGTCTGGCTGTAGTAAATGAATCAAATTATATTTGGAGATGCAGTGGCGGGTAAGAGAAAAATAGCAATGAAGAGTTTTCACTGCTGATTGGCTCCTCCTTTCTGCGTGATGCTCAGGTGATTCTAGTGGGCATCAAACTTTGTGAACCACTCACCTATCCAGAGGTTTCAAGGCAGGATAGATAAGACTGTCTAGAAAATGTAGGAGCACCTTATTACAAATCCTACTAATTTGTCACGTATGTAACAGTACTGTAGCACATGTAAAAATGTTTGAGTAGATACACATATGCATATTCATTTAAAGTGTTTGCTCTTAGAATGAATAAAACAGTATGGATTCCTGAGGCTAGTTAACTATTATGATTGTGGAAGTAGAACATCAAATTAAAAAAAAATTCCTATTAATTTTTTATCAAATGGCCTTAAAATTTTGAAGGAGATCCATAATGAATGTCTCTTATTCTTATTCTCGTTACAATAAAAATTTCTACTTATTAAGATTTCAACTAAAAGAGTGAGAAGTATCTGACGAATCAGACAGAAATTAAAACAAGTTTTAGTGAAACCCTAATATGTATTGTAAAACTATAGATTTTAGAATATTTAATAAAATACTTCAAAGTTGAAGCTTTTAAAGAAAAGAAACAATATAAAGAAAAAAACATTTAGCTCTGAAATTCTAAATTCTTGGGGCCCTCGAACGGGAGAAACACATAAGTAAAAGTATTTGGTAGAATGCAATACGTATTTAAAAAAATAAAAGTTTTGTGAAGTTGGGCGGGTCAGACTTCCATGAGCAGACAAAAGAAAAAGGGATTTTTAAACATGTGTGATTACCATTAATACAACTGGGAAAAGAAAAAAGCTCTCAAGAATTTGCTATCTTTCTATGTCCTGAGTGGTTCTGGAGTTTCTTCATCTTGAGAAAAGACGTTTCTTGTCTTGTTACATCCCAGCTCCTGTCACTTCAGTGGCCCCCCAGTTGCCCAAGCCTGGCCTTTAGGAACTTCTTTGTCATATGCATTACTTAAGTTTCTATCCCCATTCATGTGACCCTTTGCCCATAAACCTGGGAAGGATTTGGAATGAGAAATTCAATCGTTTGTGAAACAATAGGCTAGAACTCAATCTTGGAATTTTTCAAGGCAAGAATCTCAGATTACCTGTGTGACAAATTTTTGATGTAGGACTTTCTCCAGGTTTAAGTAATCTGTCCAGTAAAAAAGCATATAGATCAATTTGGTGGCAATTATTTAACAACTTGAAAATCAAGTTCTCTCTTTTATAAGACTCTTGAGGTCATATTAATTAATCTTAATTAGATAAGTAAAAATGCAAAAGATAATTAATAAATCTTAGGTCCTCTTTGATTACCTATTGCTTCATTACAAACCATGCCAGAACATAGCAGCTTAAAGCAACAATAACAATTCTTTTTCTTGTGTATCTGCAATCTGGATAAGGCTCAGCAAGGCCAGATCTTCTCTGCTATACATGGTACAACCAGAGTGGTCCAGTGTTTGGGGACTGGAATCATTTGAAGGTTAATTCACTCACATGTCCAGTAGCTGATGATGGATAAATCTGGGATCTTAACCAGGACTATTGGTTGGGCAATCTACATTTGATCTCTTCCTGTCGTCTGGGTTCCTCACAGCATGGTGGCTGAGACTGAAGGGTATGTGTTGAGAGAGAGAGAAAAAGCCAGGAGAAAAGTCCTCCATGTTATTTACTCCTGGTTTAGTAGTATAAAGCATCCCTTCTGCCTCATTCTATTACTTAGAAAGAAGTCATCAGAGCTGATCCAGATGTAAGAAGAAAGGAATTAGATCTCACTGTTTAATGGGAAGGTTGTCAGAGAATTCGTGGATGTGTTTTAAAACATCACAGTTCCTCTATTTTATGCACACAATTTGATGTAAGTATCACAAGAGGTGACGTACTTAGGATAGAGAAAGTATGTAATGTCCAGTGAAGTTGTTTGCTATAACACAACTAGAGAGAGTATGAAAATTCCACTTATTTGTTTATTTGATGGTGGAAATGGAATTGTCTTCCGCATGCTAAGCAAGTATCATACCGTCGAGTTATACCCTCAGTCCCTGAAATGTCTGTTTTTTTTTTTTTTTCCCAGCTTAGGACTCCCAATGAGAGTGACTTTTGAGTTCTCACTGTGTTGAATTCAAAGCAATTGAGTTAGGATTTGGGATTAAAAATATTGTCTCTATCCATCAGTTTTGACTAAGGATTTTAGATCTTTGGTCCTAATTTTACTTCCATGACTATGGTCCTTGAGTCTTTGCTTCCATGTCTCTAATATCTGACACAGAGAAAATTTAGTGTGAAATCTGTGTAAACTGGAATGTTTTAATTGTAAGAAATCATTGTTTCTTGTTGCACTGATTAGATTCTTGAATATCAATCATGTGGTCTATTCGACAGATCTAAAACATCATCTTGGAATGACCCATGGTGAATGTTCAAAGTTAATAAACATGACTTTCATCATTTATTACATTATTCTCCTTGTCGAGTTTAATAGTATGATCTCTCAGTGCAGGGTTCTTAAATGCACTTGAGAAGTTATATCTTTACCTTCACTTAAGTATAGATACATGCAGGAATAAACTTCTAAAAATATTTCATTTCTTTGAAAACCTTTAACCATTTTGGATCCAGGTACTTCAAAATCTCCTTTTTTGAAGAACTAGAAGGGGAAAAGAAGGAAGGAAAAAGGGAAAAAATGGAAAAATGTAAATAAACCTGCTGTAAATAAGGAAAGGGAAGAACAGAAGGGAGGGGTGAGGAAGGGGCAGGGGACCAAGATACATCATGTACAGGTACCAAATAACCATGATAAATGGGATCATTATGTTACAATGTACCAATGCATGTTCTTGGTAAAAAATAAAAATAAAAAAAATCTCCTTTTTGAATGCAATTATTAAAATAGATAATCAAATTATGTGAAAATGGAAGATTATTTCTTAAAGACAAAACTTAAGGTCTATCATACGATTTTGTTTGTTTCATGATCTTGGGAAATAATTTTTTCTTTTAATTATCTTTCCAGAATTTTTAGTTGCACACTTTTTGTATTTCTACTTAAAGATTATAATAAACATCCATAATTTATGGCAGCTATCTTGAGTTAGTCTTAAGTTGCTTCAAGAATAACACAAGAATGATATAATTCTATTTACCCCCTTCCACACATTATTTTATCGTATACTTCCATGTATGTTATAAAGTTCACAACACATTATTAATTTTATTGCTTGGGCCCATAAAATACCTATTTTAAGTTCAAAAAGTGGTATTGTATATTGATTTATTGAGGGTTTCCTTCCTGTATGTTCAGGGTTCCATCTGAAATAATTTCCCTTCATTCTGAAATCCCTTTACTATTTCTTATAGTGCAGATCTGTTGGTAACAAATGGCCTCAGAGTTTGTTCATCTGAAAAATGTCTATTTCTTTTTAAAATTTGAAATGTTTTGCTAAATATAGAATTTTAGATTGATCTTTTGTTACAAAACTTTATGACATCAGTCATTTTTTCCGATCTTCATTATTTCTGGTGAGAAATCAACTTTAAAACTTACTATTGTTCCTGTAAATTTAATGTGACTTTTTGATCTCATTTCTTATAATATTTTAAATTTATTTTTTCTTTTCAGGAGAGTAGCTAGTATAAGCCCAGGTATGATTTTTCTTAGTATTTATCCTGCACTGGGTTCTCTGAGTTTCTAATATCTAGGGGTTAATATCTTCCATTGATTTTGGAAAAACTCTCCACCATCAAGTCTTCAGATAATTTTCTGTCTGGTTTTTCTTTTCTCTCTAACTGCGATTCCAATTACTTACATATTAGATCATTTATTTTCTCATGTATCTCTAAAGCTCTCTTTTTATTCCTTTTTAAAATCAGTTGCTCATTTTGTATTATTGATACTCACCCGTGAGTTTTCTCATTTTTATTTTACTGATAGTGACTTTAGACTGTTTAGCAAATATTTAATTCAGATATTATAATTTTCACATCTAGAATTTTCACGTGGTTCCTTTTGGAGTATTTATCTGCTGAAATTCCTTCTCTTTTAGGTTATCTGGAATTTCATGAATTATTAAGATTGTAGTATGATAATCCTATATCTGGATCATCTGTGATTTTGGTTACTTTATTTTTAAAAATCTTAACTATGGGTCACATTCTCCTGTGTCTTTGCGTATGCTATTATTATTTTCTATTGTATGGTGGGTGTTATGTTTAAAGAACACTTGCGGTAGAATAAGTCTTCTTCCCTTCTCTTCCTCTGTCAGATAGCCACAGAGAGGTCCTTAGATCTAGCTGGGAGTTGGGCGAGGTTTGAGACTGGATTTACCAAAATCAGTGTGCCTCTCCTGCCAAATGTCTCGAGGTCAAATTCCACTCAGTGCACATTAAAGATACCCTTGAAATGTGACTTTAGGGTCTGAGCACCACTAGACTTGGCCTTCTGTCTCAGCTATGCACATCCTGAATCACCATCGACTTGTGCAGGAGAATCAGTGGCAATTGCAAAGAACTACTTCTGCATTTGGGATCGCTCCAGATTCCAAATTTTCAGCAGACTTTTGTGACTGTTAAAAGCATTTCTTCTTTCTCTTTAGCATGGCACACCAAAACTCTCTTCCTGCTGGTCTGTCGTGGCCAAGATATTTACTGGTACCAACACGAGTCACTTGACCTAATGGAAGAAAGCAATACCTTACCTCAGGCCACCCTAGAAAGGACTCATCCCTTTCTGAAATTCAATTCTTTGAGATTTCATTGCCTGCATAACTCTGTAGTGTCTCAAAAAGAAATAAAATTTCTTTCTCTGTCTCTCTCTCTGCACCTCAATCATCTTTTGTTATTGTCTATACCTGTGAACTCAGATTCAAAAAAATAATTATTCTAGAACATAAAATACTGATGAACTGTTTTCAATTCTTGTTTGTGCCTATTCAAATCATTAATGAGAATTCTTGCATCACTTTCATTTTTCTTTGTAAACTTTGTTTAACTACCTAAACAATATGGACAAATAATTCTAGAAATGTTTCAAAATTGGAGATTTTTAAAGAGGTTTTTGCCAGCAGTATTCACCTTCAAAGGTTTTGCCTTGAGTGTTTCAGTGGCATGTACAATAATTTCTATATTACAATTTTAAATCTGTTTTCAAGGAAGAAAAGTACTACAAACTTGACTCTAAGATTCAGAAACAATTGATCATAAAATTAGAATTAATAAAGGAACAACTTCAGGGATCTCATAATAATATTTGAAACAATTACTTGGAAAATATCTGCTGATAAATTTCTCTACATATGACACTGATTTGCAAACACATCCCCTTTTAATCTAACAGGAAAATACATAAACGCATTCTTCCACTGTCACTGGCTAGCATGGGTCCTTGCTTCAGTGATAATGGAAATTAAACTTGAGGCAACAGCACAAATTTATAGGCAAAACCCTTAATTGGAAATAAGAGAAAACAGGAAGAATTTTAACCTGAGGGGGAAATAAGCTGAAGACAGCATATCCTTGACAGACATCAGGACAGTCCCCCTAAACAAAGGAAAGTTCAGAAAAAACAGGGAAGAGAATTCAGTTTGAGGAGCTGAAGGGACACAGCTGTGACCAAAAGAAAAAAAAAAAAAAAGGTTAGCCTGGCCTCTTAACAAATGGCAAGACACACAATTTTAAGGGACTGCAAGGTATGGTCGAGCATCTCAGTCCTGGTTTTTCAGCTCTGGAGAAATCCTCACGGCCTGAGGGACAGTTTGGCTCCCATAAAATAATTGCTTCTGCCTGGGGAGAAGGTGGCACAGTTTTGCAGAGGATTTGCTGAATCCCAGGTTGCTGCAGGCTTAGGGTGGTGACTGGGGATTTTAGGTGCCTCCCAGGGAATAAAAGCTGGTAGTTGACTGTCCCTGAAAAGTTCATATTTTGGTGTCTTTCTTATTAAAGGAAGATGAGCTAGGTTAGCTAAATTTAAAGCTAATAAACCTTATATTACTAATTTTTGACAGATACTTCATAAAGATCTATGCCCCCCAACATACACACCCACAGTGCAGGACTGAGCAAGGATCTGGCCTAAAGTTATAAAGTGATAAAGGAGAATGATGCAAGTTTAGCTACTCACTGGGGATGTGTAGGCACAAGTGAAGAATCACTGTTTTAGCAAAAACATCCTTAAATCCCGAACTGCCTCAGAAAAACCACAAATAAGGCTTTTAAGGAGAAACAAGTTAAAGGCCTGGGAGTTTGTCCTCTGTCCCTCAGCAACAATTTTGTTTGTTCATCTGGTTTATTCTTGGAGATGCTGCAGCAGTAGAATCCTAGCTTTAATGATGTACTTGATTTTGGGGGTTGATGAGATTTTTGGGAGAATGAAGCTATGGAAGAACACGAGTCATACTTCTAATTGGTAGCAGGTAAGGCCCAAGGATGCCCCTGTTCTTTGTTCTTGTAGATCTCCTAACTCTTCTTCAACATTAATCATGATTTAGACTCACAGACTCAAGTTACAGCAATAAAGAGAAGATTTCTTTTAGTACCATTAATTTGGAAAACTTGGAAACCCATTTTAGTTTACTTCTTTAAAAATTTTATTTTTTAGATGAAAACTCCAGGTAGATTTTAGTATATATGTTGTTCACGGCAAGGCTTTGTAATAAAGCCATTGGAGAATATCCAAATTCTCAGCAGAGTGGCAGAATAAGAAGTAATAATGAAGTAAGAAAAAATAAATATAGGTAGAAATGAGATAAAGCAAATAATAAGTTTAAAATTGTACTTTTAATAAAAAGGGCAGCTCCAAGAACAAACCTGTAAACTTTAATTTACTGTTAAAATTATTTTCCAAAGTCCATAAGAACACAATAAGTCACGGCCATTCCTTTCTATCTGTAGATGGGCCTTTTGCACCTGAGAGTAGATCATCAAAATGTGCCTGTAAAGTCAGCTTTTCCCTTACAGATGGACTACTGCTCTATCACCTGTGGGTGGCTGTCACCTATGATTGGGCCACTGTCCTTCCCATGTAGGAAGGATCATCACCTGTCATCTGCAAACTGAATCCCTGTTTCCATGGATGCACAAGTTCCACAGATCTCCACCCCCGAATTCCCATAAATACACCCAACCCCAAACCATAATGCATCTCATTTTTTGAACACCCAACTCCACTTGGACTGTATACTTTTCTTTCTTAAATAAATCTTTTCTGTACCACTTACTGACTTGTCCTAAAAATTCTTTTTCTGTGACAGGATTCAGTGAACTTATTCTGTGGATGGAGTGAGTCAAGGTTCTTCACCTTCTCTTGGGAACCTCTTTGGACTCTGTCCGGTGATAATAATACAGCTTGCAAAGTCCACTTTGTTCTCTTTGCATTATTTAATTATCTTGTGGGCTTTAATACTCTGGCCAGCAATTATTGTCCTATCCCAAAACAAAATCATTCATGAAGCAACCGGAAAAAGCTTCCTACAGACCTAAATCCTGCCAAATTACCACAAAGCTTTCTTAGATTAATTCTCATTAGAGGACGGTACTTGCGCCCACTTCTATTTGTCACAATAGCGACTTTCTTCGTGTGTCAATTCCAATGTGTATAGTCTGAATAAAGACCAGATTGGCTTTTCCTTGAATCTGATGCAGAGTTAAGTGGTGCAGATAAAAATGTAGACAGAAGAGACATGAGGGGATTGCGGCTCAAGTTCTAGAATGCTTTGCCCCGAAGGCCTTGGTACACATCACGAGAGGGAGAGAAAAGAATTTTTGACTTAAGGATGAATGAGCAATTGGGTGAATGCTTGTAGCCTGGGGAAACTAAATTTTTCCACGCACTAATTTTTCAGCTTGATTTTTATTTGATGATTATACCCTGCAGTATTATACATATCATTATTTTATCTCTTCTTTGCTGACCAACAGAGGAATGCTTAAAAGCAAAGGAAAGAAAGTATGATGCTTTTTACATTAAACAAAAGCATCTTTCTTTCCTACTAACATGCTTGATAAAATTATATAGCTGGTTAAGAATATGTGGATTTAGGCCACTATTATTAAGGAAACTATGATCATTGCCCTTTTCCTTGGATTCCAAGGTATTTTACTGTTGTTTTAAGAGTGAAGACAGCATCGCAGAGATACGCTTTAAAATAAAGCAGAAAACTCTCGCTTTCCCTCCCAGTTGGGGAACTGGAGTAAATTTCAATTGTAATTCATTGCCAAAAACTGGGACAAAATATTCCACTGTGTCCTAATATTCTGAACTTGGATAAGTATTCACTGTATCTAATTACTCTGAAGTATTTCTATTGAGATCTAAAGACTGTGTCATTTTTCTTTTTTTGAATTAGTATTTTCTATGAACAAAACTTGAATTAGGGGACTGACCAGAGGGGAACAGGGGATGGTAAAAAATTTGAAATGACCTTTTTGTAGCTTTAAAATATAATATTGAGAATCAAAAATGTTTTCTGCTTTTCTTTCTCTTCCTGATTTTTTAAAAAAGAAACTTCTTAGCAAAATAAGGTGACCTGAAAATAATTGCTTAACTTTATTGCATATTTATAATGTTTCAAGCACTCAGCTAAGCACTCTGCATTTATTAATTCATTTAACTTTTACAAAAGAACTAGAGGTAAAAGCTTATTTTTTCGTACAGTTGAGAGACCCGAGACGCAGAGATGTGTCCAAGAATCCATACTGAGGCAATCTGGCAACTGAGATCACACTTTGGAACTTTCTAGTAGCTACATGTGAAAACTACGGAAAATCTGAATAAACCCTCTAGCTTCACTTGTCTTTAGTCACTTGCTCTCATTACTGATTTTAGAGTCACTTAGGTAAACAAGAAAGTATTAGTTCCTCACTAGCTTTGCTGTAGATAGGACATCTGTCATATGGATGTTTGCATAGCTTGTTTTTTGTTTTTTTCCAGTAATTTAGAGATGCCCTTGTCTAGCTGAAACATGTCGCAGCTACTGACGCCATCACTTGGGCTTGCGTACATGTCTGGTGGGTGTCCTTTTCGTATCAGAGGGCCAAAACTCCACCCAAATATCTTGCTAATGCTGTCATTTTCTGACATGCATCCAACCAACAGCTGTGAAGTTTGATTACTCATGTGTAGACCACAAATTATTTTACTCTTCATTCTTTCTGATCATCTTTCCCTGTGCCTTACGGCACCCTTTCCTTGTCTCATAAATACTTCTACCCCCATCCCCGAGGAGGCAGATTCGAGACTTGTTCTTCTGTCTCCACATGGTTGGCTGCCTCATGACTAAACTTTTTCTTTTGCAAAATTTATGTTTCATACTGCATGGTGGGCAAATCAGGCCTGACTCAGTAACTTGGGGTATTCGTCATAGCTTATTTCTTTTCATTTACAGTTTAATAAATAAGACAGATTTAGGGAATTCTTTCCTTTCAGGTCCCAGGAAACAACAGAAGGGCACATACAGGAATATAAAGGCAATTAACAACTAGGAAGAATCCAGTTACTCATACAACATCTTTTTTAGATGTGAGTCTAAAGAAGCTGGATATTTGCTGGCCTTTTCTTCCATTTCCCTTCTCTGGCAACCACTCACTTTAGTTAAGAAAATTTCTTGTCAGTAGTTGTGGTCCATGACTAAATGTCTAGTAAAGAATTAGATGAATAAATAAAGTGATTTTTTTAGACTAATAGACCTATAAGTGCTGGCTAGTTCTTCAGGCAGCTTTGGACCAGTCCAGTCTTTCCCACCTTTTAATGGCTTATAATTCTCAATAATGACCATGCAATATACTGGGGATTCAGTACCCAAAGTAGGGACGAACTATCTGAAACAGCCTGGGACACCTTCTTTGTTCCTCCATGAGAAATGTGAAACTTGAGGTAAGGAGGAAAGACCCGGGACTTCTGGGGCTTCCTCCCTCTCCCTTCTGGAAGCAAGATGTCCCTTAAAGCTTTGGCTCAGGGATTCACACTGCCCCAGAGTATACAGTGCAGGGTGGCTGCCTTTTGGAGTCACTCAGTTGTGGAGCAAGTTGGGTACCACATCTTCCCCAGGTAGCTTTTCCTGAGCTTACGGGGTGCAGCTCACAGCATATCCTGGGCTTCTTTTGTCCCTTCCTGTCTATACATAGATAACGAGTTGGTTTTATATAATGTGTTGCCTGTGAGCATGTTCTGTTTCATTGGGGTCAGATAAGTGGATAACTAGTGTGTGGTTGAACTTCCTTTGCAATAAGAAATTGAGAACTAGATCAATTGTAGGGAAGGCAGCCAAAGGTAGTATTATGTTTTAAAATCCTCATTTGAAGGAAGGTTTTGAAAAGTAGCTTTAGATAACCAGGCATGCTTTGATGACTGAGATTTTGGGATTCAAAACCTAGCTTCTGAAATCCACTTGGTATCACCAGGGAAAAGGTATTAAGCAATTTTGTGGGAGGTGATTTGAGACCTGCCAGCTGGTCCTACCTTGTCAGCCATAATGCTGAATGTCTGTTTCAAGGAGTTGCTGTCAATTGAGTCTGCCCTATTTAAAAATACATTAAATATTTTATCCTCTAAGACTAGACTTGCTCTTAGGATATTTTGCACATCCTAAAAAGATTGACAGAGTTAGAGTAAATTATAAACATGTGCCTTGAGAACATCGTATTTTAATTTTACCAAATCAGATTCAATTTAGCAAAACAACGTGGGCTGAAAATCATTCTAGTAAACTCCCAGAATGGTGAACAGATAACCCCTCTCATCGATAAAGGAGGTCTTAACTGTAAATCTTGTGCTTGTAATAAGAGAACTATAGTAAATTCACAGGGCTCAGTAGCTATGGCAACTGCAGATTTCAGTCAATACCCTTTGATCTTCAACATTAGATAGTCATGTCTGATTGCTGCACATAATCCTTTTCCCCAAAGAGGTCAATATGTTCTTGCTGAAATACTTCAAGGTATTCTAGGCCCTAGAAATGCCTAGGGCCTTTATATTGGTTATTCCCATTTTTGTTCAACAGTCCACTTGAAAAGTTATGTGATATTCGTGCAAACATAAGCACACACAAACCTACCTACATAATATAACTTGTGCCCATGTGCAAGTTTCTTTGTTGAGAAGGTGAGGATTACTGAGTATGCGAATACAAATCTGATATATACAGACATACGTAAATACAACCACACATGAACGTGAAAAGCTGAGGAAAATAGTGCTACTAGGTTTT
>PVJO010001952.1:130846-156326 GCA_004026905.1 Hystrix cristata | reverse complement strand
TCTTGCTAATGTTTCTAGAACTATATTGAATAATAGTGGTGATAGTGGACAGCCTTGTCTTGTTCCAGATTTTAGTGTGAAAGCTTCAAGTTTCTGACCATTTAGTGTGATGTTGGCCGTTGGTTTGTCATAGATGGCTTTTATCAAATTTAGATATAGACCATCTATTCCTAATTTCTGTAGGATTTTTATCATAAATCCCCCCACCAATTTAAAGAAACTAAGACAGTACACACATGCACACATGCATGCACAAACATGTCTGAGTTATTAAACAGTTGGCAGAAAACTAAGGTTGTTGTATTTATTGATCCTTCCATTTGACTTACCTGACTGACAAGTTAGTCAACAAACAATCTCCACACCATACAGCATTGGAACATTGGGGTGGGAGATGAGGAGAATAAGTGATAACGTTCATCTTCACTACCTAGGTTTTGTCTAAGATATGAGAACTTCAACTTGCAGCGACCCCTCCATTTCTGGGGCCCCCAGTTGTCTAATAGATATATCATCTATACATTCTTATTTTTTGCCTGTGTATCACTGCTGCCCAATTTTTTTTTACTCCTTCCAAACACACTTCTCAGAATTCAAATGCAACTCACTTCAGAATTCAAATGCAAGTCACTACAGAGGGCTTCTAGAAAATTCTGTCAGGCAAATTTGTTTAGGGAGAAAGGAAGCCACCTAGTTTTTGGTTAGTTGGTTTGGCTAGTTGGGTATTGTTTGTTTGCTTTGGTTTCATTAAGTGGAAAATATCTAAAAAAAATTCAGGAGAATGTACATAATGTGATTTTATTTATCTTGAAAAATAGGATAGGTCCTGGGGATCTAGCTCAGTGGTCAGAGTGTCCGCCTGGCAAGCACAAGGCTCTGAGTTCGATCCCCAGCACCAAAAAAAAAAGAAAAATAGGACAATCTGGCATTAACAATATACTTGATTTGTTCTAAAACTAAAGACAGTTGTCTTAATTTAGGGACAATTCTTTTTTTATTCCTAGGATATCACTTCTAGAGCTAAGAAAATCCACTGTTTCCTTAATTGCTCCAAAACTTAACAATAAATACCTACTCATTGGTCCTACTCACCATTGGTGGATGAAACCTAGTGCCACACGCTCTCCCTTGTGGTTTATCCTGATACTGCAGCACATGGAATGAGGCTCTGTACTCTGAAATGTTCATCCCACCAACACAATTACTGTATAATTTAAATGTCCATGTTAGGAAAGTTATCTACCACTTGGAAATGGGTAATACAGATTACTGACTTTGGCAAACCTTCTGGAAACTGACTTTATAGGATAATCGTGTGTCTTTGAACTGACCAACTTTCTATTAAGGAAGCTATTTTACATTTCAATATAGGTAGAAAATAACTGGCACAAAACTAATAGTAATGCAAGTAATTCTGATCCAGGGTAATGAAACTTAATTAATTTTGTTTGTTAAAAATGTAGTTTATTTCTACCTTGTAGAAAAGATTACCACAACCATGACACTGTATTGCCATGTAGGACATTCATGCTCTGCGAGGCGCAGCTCATGAGTGGCCAGTACTCCTGGGTGGCAAAAAGAACTCATCAGTGTTCAAGGACCGTAGGAAAGTCCAGATTTTGTTGAAACACACCAAGAGAGCAGCGGGTGTATCTGAGAGAGGAGCCACGCCATCAGGGTGACAGGCTGAAATTTTCACTTCTTTTTTTTATAGATTTTTATTAAAATTTATCCAAAATTACACAAACTTACAGGCCATCACACAAGCTTACACACCACAATACATTGTGCCTTTTGCTTATAACAGTGAGCAATGTAAACAATCACACAGATACAGCATTAAGTCACAACTATGTAAAGTTACTGTAGCACCTAGTGTACGTGTCACTGGGATTGTCACATTTGATTTGAACACGAGGCAGGGATCTGGAAACGGCCTCACAGGCATGCGCTCAGGAGGCCACGGTGGTACCGCTGTCCGTTCGTCTCAGTTCAAGATAGCCAGGTATTGTTTAAAGACTGACGTAATGTTTTTGCGGGACAAAGCCCAGCGCCTTTCATATTGCTAGAAACAGTCCTGGGTAAAGTTAATTGACAAATGTGTAAAGATTGACTAGTGTTAGTGGTCAAGGGAATCAGAATGAAATATGTATGTTTGTACTTGAAAGGGACTTTTGAAGTTGTGTTGGGATAGGGGAAGAATTAGTATTTTTTAAGACTCGACAAGTGGTTAGATCATCCATGTGTAGTTCTTGTGCATAGCTTGCAAGGTGGAAAATGAATGATCTGCTACAGACTCTTCACTCAGCTCCAGTGTAGCCTTTAAAGAAACGATGGTAAAATAACCACAATTCCCCACAATTAACCAGCTTTGCGTCTAACCTGGTCTTTTCAGGACTCCTGGGTGTGTGTCCTTGAAATTTCCCATTAAACATTTTACCTCATTAATTAATAAGTTGAATAAAATATTTCACATGTGTTCATTTTATACTTGCATTCTAGTAAAAATTATACATATATATTTACTTTTCGATCATCATAATTTAGCAATAAAACAATTGATGCTTTGATGATTATATTTCAGTAGCCTCAAAAAGGAAATTCAGACTATGTAAACCTAAATGAAGGCCACATTAGTGGTAGTGACTATGCAGTAGACAAAGCATTTTGGGTACAGAGACTGTAGTTTTTGCACAGTGCGTGTTAAGTTTTCTGAGGAGGAAGGGGAACCCAACTGTTATGTGCTCTCCTTTCACCTTTAGCTGGGGGTTTTTAATCCACAAAGAGGATAAAGAAGCTTTACAGATGGTGAAATTAGGCAAGAAGAGAAAAAACAGTGGAAACAAGCGGAGGCAGGTTGAAGAGCCCTGTCCGCGTGATGCGAGCGCGGCCGCCTGGAGGCCCAAGACGCTGGCAGCTCGCGGTCCCGGAAGCCATCGCGCGCCCCGCAGTGACCCGGCGAGGAGGCGCGCTCACCTGCAGCCGGAGCTCAGCAACATGCTTGCAGTCGTGCTGAAATCTTCTCCTTGGGGTTTTCTTTCTTTGATAGAACTGAGGAATGACAATTTGGTAGGCTTGAAAAATATAATCCAGCGTTTTCTTCGACAGCCAATTGTTCGGTTGATTCGCTAACAAAAAATGTTGCCATCTAGTGGTTTAATTGAGGAAATTCTTCTGTAACGCAATTTTTCTCATGAAGTTTTACGTAATACTGTTTTTATGTGGCCCTGAATATGAAAATATTTCCTTACATCAAGCAATTAATTAATACAGTTTTAAAAATAACATTTCAAACTTGGCCACTCATCTTTTCCTTTTCAGGTTCTATTAAACTAATGATATGATTCAGAGCACATGAATTCTTTGCAAAATTGAAGAAAATATTAATGAAAGATGATATTTCGCTGTATCAATTATCATATATTAAACCGCTTAAACCAAATAATAAAATTAACGAACAAATTAATAGTTTACAATAATTTAAAAAGGAAATATAAAAGATAAATGAGTATATATTAAGTATAGCCATATAGTAATCTTTCTAAAGCACGGTTTAAAACTAGGGCTCTTGGCTTTTATGAAATAGTTCCATGACAGTGAAACTGACTAAAAAAAAGAATATTACATAAATACTATGTTATTTGCACCACTGAGTTTTATTATAAAATAAAAATATATTTCCATAAAGCTCTGCAATCTTTGACATTTAAACATATAAAAACAACAAAATTATCAACAAAATTTTATTTATAGATAAACTCAGAAAATTCACAGATACTGTCATTTACTTTCTGATGGGTATTAATCTTATAGTCCTTTGTAAAACAGAATCAATCTCTTCTACCATAGAACTATTTTATTCTGAGAGGCAAACACTTCTACAGATATTCCGACTTCACTGGGCTGAGATACAGATTTTTGTGGGCTCCTCTTGGATATTTCAGCTCATCTGTAACCCAGGGCTCACCAAGTGAAATTGTTTAACCCTAATTCCTTATCATTCTGATTTCACCTTTAAAGCTAATTTTACACTTTAGGAACCCTAATATCTTAAACTGAATTAAGCAGAATGGAGCTGTGCTTACTCTTGGTCTGGAGAACATCATGATCATCTCCCACCATCCTGGGGCAGAAAGGTACTGGCTCTTTCCATGACATTTTCTAGGGTATGTATAAAAGTCTAGAGGGGACATAGGCTCAGTTTATGATCCCTGTGTAAAACAATAAAACCTTCTACTCTGAAAAATGCCTCAGGACTACCATGACACCCCTGAAAAATGCTACCATGACACCCCTGTGCAGCTTGTGACAGCTGGGAGGAGGAAGGTATGTTCTTATCCTCACCATGCAGCCTCCTGGACTACAGTTGCAGATCCTGCGGGGTTGCTGTGGAAAATAAGAACTAACTCTGAGTCTGGAGCAGAGTGTGATTGTATCATTTGCTAAGAGAGCCTGCATGAAGGAAGTTGTCTTAGTTACTTCTCTCTTGTTGCTGAGACAAAATACCCGATACCCAAAGTTAGGGGAAGAAAGGTTTATTTAGCTCACATCTGAGTTGGAGAACTACTTTTTTAAACTTCCCACTAAATTGGTAAGACTAAATAATTTTCATGGAAAAAGTTTTAAGGCAATCAGAGGTGAAGACGTGGAACAACTGGTCAAATTTAATAGCCACTTATCCGAAGGACTGGCAGATCGCCAGTGAGATTCTCGGTTTACAATACTGTCTGTGCAGGGAATAATCTCTTAATGAGGCTTACTGCCACAGGTGGCAACCTGATAAAATCTGTGAAAGAGTGAAAAAATCCAAATTTACACAATTTTGTTTATTAACTCAAGTGTTACTTATTGAATACGAAATACATGCTAGGAACTGTGTCAGGCACTAGAACTACAATAAAATGTTTTTCCCTTTAGGAAGCTTGCAGCATAATAACATGATTCTTAGACTTCAGTGTGGATAAGAATCACCATACGAACTTATTAGGAATGCAAATGTTCAGTGGCTGATTATGAATAATAATGATGTAATTAGGAAGACAGAAAGTAAATAGATATTTATAATGCAAGCATAAGTTTTAAGACATACATGGAGATGCTATCTGATTACCGGTCCAGACTAAGAGGAAAAGGGAAAATTCAGGGATAGCTTTTTCTTAGAAAACTTTAATTTGTGAATAAAAACTAAAAGTAATCTAGGAAGAAAAGTGAGGGAGGGTTGGCCAACAGCACTGAATTATGAGAAAATGTGACACTGTGTAGGCACTAAATTTTATGTTTGGGACTTAGGAGTTGAGGGTAAGGTGCCGAGATGAGATCAGATAGATAAACCAGAACTAAGGCATGAAGAGTCGGGTATGCTAAGCCAAAGAATTTTAATTTCACCCAGAAAGAAGTGGTCAATCATTGAAGCACTTGAAGTAGGAGGTGATCTCATCAGAATTGGGTTTTAGAAAAAGCAGTTTCCTAGCACCGAATGAGTGGGTCGGGTGAAACTGTGGGTGGGGCAAAGAAGGGAGAATGGCAAGAAGGCCAGATAGAAGGTTAATAAGGTATTTAAGGCAGGAAATGTGAAATGCCTGCTTTAAAGCAGAATCACTAGGGTGGCAAAGAAAGAAGGGAGAGACGTTAAGGTGATTAAACTGATGCGACATAGAGGAAAAAAAAGCGTGAAGCGGGGAGAGCAGGGAAGAAGGTGGACTTAAAGATGACATCCAGACCTGATGCATTTACCTTAGGGTTAGGGTTAGGGTTAGGGTTAGGGTTAGGGTTAGTCTTAGTAATAGTGTTTCCCCTTTTTCTTGGGAAACCTTGCTTTTTGCCATCTCAGCGCTCAATACTGTGTACTTTAAGAAGTTACATAATTTGCTGAGCGCTTCAGTATACACACTTTATCTCTATGGAAAAGGCCGTCAGGGTCCTGCCCGCACGCCCTCGGCCCCTCCCGGAGGCCACCCAGCCTCAGTTCCCGCGAAATGAAAAGCTTTCTGCGTCCAGCGCGGCGTCTTCCTGCGGGAGGGCTCCCTCCCGGGGCGGGCGGGAAGGAGGCGGGGAGCGGGCGGTGCAGACACCCGGCCGAGGCTCCGAGCCCCGCCCCGCCCACTGCCGGGAGACGCGGGAGGGCGTTTTGGTCGCTCGTTTTCAGGGCTGAGGATTTTTCCAGCTGGGTCTTATTTTCAGGGAAACACGGTCTTAATCTATTGCGCTACTTGCCAGGCTTCACCGCAGCCCTTTCTTGTCTGCTTCTAGGCTGAATCTATGATGCGAAAGTGGAGTCCAGCAGCTCACCCAAACGCCTGGAGATCTTGGTGGCCTCTCTAGCCAGAGGAGCTTCAAATGTAGGTGACCTCAAAGTTCCTAGTTTCTAGTTTTAACGTTTCTGTGGTTCAGCGTCGGAGTTAGTTACGTGGACGAGGGAATCTCAGCCTCCAACACGCCAGCCCTCTTTCCGTTCCCTGCACATATTTTGCACTTTCTTGAGTCTCTGCTTTTCCCTCCAATCCTCCTCCCCTCTGCAGCGCTTTCTCTTCTCTCATAAAATTTCGAATCAACTTTTGCAATTCTTTGTCTTCGTGATTGCAGAAATAATCGTGCCCTTCTCTGAATCCCTAAGCAATTATTATCACACCACTCATTTGTATGGCACTTAGCATTTATAGCGCAAGAAAACTGTGAGAGACATTAACGTAGGCACAGAGCACGGGATTAATTGCTAGAGAAGTGGTTTGGAGCGCAGTTCTCAACATGTGGTGGACAAAATCACATTGAGAATCGCAAATCTAAGACCCTACTCCTTTCGCTCTCGCCGATCAGACCCACGCTAGCATGTCAAACTCTGCAGGCTGAATGTAATTAGTGCATAAATGCACTAATATTCCTATATAGGCCGCAATGCAGAAAATGAAGCAATAAAATAGCGAGGGGACTTCAGTGAAAAGGAGAGCGCAACTCCCACCTGTAGGGGGCAGCAGTGTCTCGGCTGTGAGACGTTTTGGTTCTTCAAGAAAAGTGGGAAATTGGAAGCCTTTGTCCTTTGTTCGAAATTTTTAAAGGTCGGCAACAAAATCAGACACTTTAAACATATTTCTTGCAAGTCTCACATAGCAGTAGGTTGTCTCTCTGGTCATCTCAGTCCAATGCGGTCTGGCTTTTCTAGTGACATTAAGCTACAGACAGGTCCCTCGGCCTGCTTTGTGACCCCAGAAAGTCACTTGTCCACGCGTCAGGCTTCCTGCCTGTGATATCGACCTCCCAGGATAGCTGTAAGCAGTGAACGAGGAGACACGTGGGAAACACAAAGCACAGAAGTTAGCACAATGTGCTGAGAAGTGCCTGTTCCCTGCGCTTTAGATGCAGGCTGGATTTCTACGTAAAACACCTCTTTGCCCCTTTCTTGCAAGTCCACACACCTCTCCTCTCACGCTTTTTTAACTCTTTGGGTAATGTGCCTTCTCAAGTCTCGGGCAAGCTCCTTGATGGCAAAGACTACCCTAGTTTCTTTCTCCCCTATATTAAAAAAGTTTTTATTGTGAGCATCAGTGATACACAGATGTAGAATGAATAGAATATTATTGGTCCCTGCGAACTCTTATCCTCTATCGTTTCTTACAATATGGGGCAGACCACTAAAAGATATCCCTAAGAGATGAAGGTTATTGCCTTCAAACTCTTGAAATTTTAGAAAGTCCACATGAGCCAACACTGTACATCTTAGACCAAATATGTGGACAAAATTTGGTCATAAAACCATTGTTTGCAGCCTTTATTATGTCATGTGTGTGTGTGTGTGTGTGCGCACGCGTTTGTGAGCATACAGGGATTGAACCCACGACGTCATACACAATAAGCCTGCTCTCTCCTGTGGTGCTACATTCCAGCCCCTGCGACCATTACTGTAAATAATAAATGAAAATGGGTAAGCAGGAGGGGATAGACTCATAATAGTGGCAGGTTAGAGGAAGAATTTCTTTTTTCAATTACCAGGTAAGCCTGTGAGTTTAAAATGGTTTCTACCCTATAGTTCTCATAATTAAAAACAATTCAAAATACATTTTTGCATAAATCTTGGTTGACCCATAGAAACACTGTGACCCGCTCTGGCTTCCAACACTAACATTCCACTAAATGTGCTGTTGCGGAGGTTGCCAATTTTGCCAAGTCCGCCTGACTTGGTCCTTTGCTTTTCCTGGGTTTCCAGCATATTATCTTTTCTCCTTGTTTTCTTTCTACTACTCCGATAATACCATTTCCCATGCCCTGGTTTTTGTCTACTGCCTTTTTATTAGTTTTTAACCTATGCACACGTTTTCTAGTTGATTTTATCTAACTACATGACTTCAAATGCCACCTAAACACCATCAACCCTTAAATTTGTTCCTAATCTTCGCCTTTCTCTGAAGATCCAGGCACTTACACACAGCTTCTTACATATCATTTTCATGCAGATGTCTAAAAGGCACCAGAAGCTTGCCGTTCCTAAATTCACCTTATTTTCCTTTCCCAAACTCATACTTCTTTCTTTTTCACTCTTTCCATCTCTACAAGTGACACCACTATTTGTCTAATTGCTCAAACCTAAAACCTGAGAAAGTCTTCTTAGTTTTCTGGTCCTAGCCTCATCCTACCTTATTTTATTCATTCTACTTCCACATAATACTCTGCATGTCCCTCTCCCTCCCTTCCCATGGCTGCCACCCTAGTTTAAGTCACCATCCTTTGCATTCTGGCCTCCAAACTCTTTTCTGTGCATCCATTCTTGCCTCACACTTTGAACCTGGTCTAATTTTCTAGCCAAAAATCCATTCCCCTCCTTCCTTTAGAATCCATACTTCCAAGACTCCCTTACAGTTGTAGGTGTCTTGTAAATGAGACAGATAATCTCTGTACATTTTTGCTTTAGTTTTACAAAGACTATTCTTTTCTGCTTCCTCTTATTTTCTTCCTCCATATGGAAGATGAAGTAAGACAATAAAGACCTAGGTTGGAGCTTAATGCCCTCATCAGTGAGGTCTTTGCTGGGTCAAATGATAATTTTTGAATATTGGAAGACTATTTTCTCACACTCTGTTGTGCTATGCGCCATGTAACAGTTGCTAACATAACCTTCTTTTAAGTTTAATCTACCTTGTCAACATTTTCTCCATCACTTCCTCAATCTAGACCATCAGAAAAACAGCAAATTAAGCTCTGGTTTGTAGCAGCTGCAGACTTGTGTGGTGTAAATACTCCCAGAATGACTAATTTCCATCCAACTATGTGAAATCGCTGCAGACGCGGTCACACACTCTTCCAGAGAATTTCCACAATGCCCATACACAGTCGACACAAATAACTTCAGAAGCATAGTTAATAGTAAACTGTAGCAAAATGTTCAGGAAATGGTGAGTTTTGAGAATTATTTGCTTTCCTGTTTGTTTAATACTTAATAGTAATTTTATATAATTGGATGTTTAACAAAGGTTGTATTTTACAGGCAGTTTACAAAATTCCTGAAGACTTAAAAATTTCTGAAGATTAAAAATTCCTTATGGAGTCTAAAAATGATTAAAAGAAAGATGGGAGACATAATAGACAAGAGGAAAGGAACATGGGAGAGGGGAAGAAAGTCAAGGTAGGAACATGGGGGGAAAGAAAATAGAGTTATTAATTATATCATTAAGAAAAAAAACTTCTGGGGCACTCTGTACTAATTCTTTTTACTCATTTCTAGGTTTATGGCTTTGTGGCCAGAGAATAGGCAAATCACCAAAGCACCAATTCTTTGTGACACTCCTGGGATTCTGTTTATTTAAATACCTTTCTGCAATTTTTCGTTGAGTAAGATTAAAAAGCAGGTACACACACACACACACACACATACACACACACACACAGATTTCAAGTCCTTGGAGATGTGGCGCTCGCCAGCTCCAGAACCCACTCTGACAAGCGTGCCCTCCCTGTTCTGTGTCTTCCTGCTGGGAAGGCAGACTTCCCACAAGCCTGCTCCTGGGAGAGGCAGAAAGGCCGTCCCTACCCCCTCCAGCCACGCAGCTTTCCCTCTTCTAGCTCTAGCCTCTTATTTTCCTTTTTTCTCTTCATAGAAATGTAGCAACGATCAGCTCTGAAAAAGCATTTATCAATCTATGGTATTTACTTACTTGAATGTGTAATTTTTCCTTATGTCAACACACACAGACACACAGACACACACACACACACACACACACACACACACACAGAGCACAAAAGTACATCCCCAGGGGACCTTGGCTTTCAGAAAAATGGGGTAGATAGACTTTCCCCCTTACAACTGCATACTGCCTGAAACCAGGGTGTGCAGGTTCTGATTGGTACGAAGAAAGCACAGGAGCTGAGGGGTGGCGCTTGGTTCCTCGAGTCTTACATTTGCTTCACATATCATGTCCCAGGAAAGGTGCTGGAAAAGCTGGCAATCTGAAAATGCCAATGGGCACAGATTTTGCTTTATTTTTTAAAAGAAAAGCCCTATAAAAAGTGTGCTCCCTTAAGCCAAAGGAACTATATGGGACAAGCTCGCAAGGCAGAAAACTTTCCGAGAGTAACCAGTTAAATGCTACTGGACATCAAGGAAAATGATGGCCTCCCTCTCGCCATGCCAGTGAAGACTGGGAGGGAGATTTGAATGTCATCTGATTATAACTTCACCCTCCCACAGCCTGCCCTCCCAGTAGATACAATTTGTTAGTATACTCAGTAATCTTACTGTCTCTGCTTCCTTCAATCTTCTTCTAAACTTGTTGAATTTATCATTTTTTGCTGCGAGGGAGATAGCATACCATGGGGGAGCTTGTGTGGCGGGTGGCTCAGAAAGAGTGTATAGAAAAGGACTCACCAAGGACTTGGCTTTGTTTGGAAATTTAAAGAGGGTTTAAGGATGCAGAGACAATAGATTTATACATATTATATGCATGTGTGCAGGTGTACCTACAGGATAGTTTTTGAGAAGTATGTCGGACCAAAGGGATTTTGGATTTAAAAATTTGGTCCATACGATCTCTAAAACTCCCCAGTGAAATTTCCTCAAACGATCTAACCATAGACAACATTCGAGAAAGTCTTGTCCTGCTACACTTACCACAGTAAATTTGTATTACCAAACCTAGGTCTTTGCAAATCCAATAGGTGAAAATTTGTGCCTTGCTGTAGTCTTTTGACATTTATTTTATTTTTAAAGTTCAGCAAGTCATGTGTTTAAAGCTCCTTGTAGATCTTTTTAAGTGTGCAATCTTGTCAAATAGTTTAGGTTCTGTTAACATGCTGATATGTTATTATAACAACATATTATATGTTTAAATTATATACTGAAGGTAATCTTTTGTATCTTCTGATTTCACATAATACTTTATATCCTACTAAATTTTACTTTTAGGGTTTTTTAGACAATTTGGAAAATATATATGTATTTTCTCATACTATCCTATGAGAGCTCTGTGATTCTTGGCTTCTTTTACCTACATTTACAAAGTTTGCCTTTTGTGTAATATTCAGATATTAACTGGATCAAGTCAAACATTTTTTCAGAGTTTCTGTTTTCTTTTAGTTACCAGTTTTGGCATTCTATTCTAAAGGAAAAATACTTTTATCTTCTTTTAAATTTGTTGTTTTTGTTCAATAATTAATTTTCCCTTTCTTCTTTGCACACTCTTCTCTCCTTTCCCTCTCTCTCCCTCCCTCCCTCCCTCCCTCCCTTCTTCTCCCTTTCCACTCATATCTAAGCTGTTGCCACAGCAATCACTTTTCATAATTAGATTCCCCAATTTGGGGAGGAAAGAGAATAATTTTTCAGGAACATTATGGTTTATTAAACTAAAAGAACCATTATTTCGTTCCTGCTCTTGATGTTGTCTTGATGTTGTATGTAGGTGGTAGCTAAAAATAACCCTATTAATATTCTCCTCTATATTGTATTCACTAGCATGTTTAGTGCCTCATTACTAATGAGAATTCATCAAAAAATAATGTAAAATTCTTTGTTTCTGATGGTTGTAATAAGAGCACCATTTGAGTGCAAAGACATTCTATGAATTTACAAATATGAATATCTAAATACAACTTGCTTGATTATAACAAACATAAAGCCAGATGAAGAAGAAAGGCTATGAAATTTCTTTTTCTTTAGCCAAAGCTCACAGAAGCAAGTTTCAGATTCACTGCTAGCTACTAAATATTCTGACTTGAAGAGCAGAACTAAGAGTAATACATCATTTGCAGTTTTATGCACCGCTTGATAGGAAAGCACACAGTAGGGTGACTGTAGATACTGATAATGTACTGTATATTTCAAAAAGCTAGAAGAAAGAAGTTTGAATGTTTCTTAAAAAATGATAAATGTGGGCTGGGGATTTAGCTCAGTGGTTAAAGTGTTTGCCTTACAAGTACAAGGCCCAGAGTTCGATCCCCAGCACACACACACACAAAAAAAGATAAACGTTTAAGGAAATAGACGTGTTTGACTCAACATTGTGCAGTATTTTCATGTATTGAAACATCACATGGCACCCCACAAATAAGTCTAATTTTTATGTTTTCATGTATCAAATAAAATAAATTAAATAACTCAAAAGACCAGATGATTTCATTTTTACATAGTAAACAGACTCAATACAGATTTATAGGTTTTACTTCATTTTTGTTATATTTGTCAGCACACTCTGGTCCTAAGTTTTGCTCTTTCTAGCCAATAGTACTAGAGGCTACCTGCATTTCCTGTTGAAAGCCGGAAGTGCATGTAATCCTAGACTTCAACGTGATCAGCTATACTGCTCTTAGTTTTGGGCAAAAGAGGCTGCTGCTCAAAGTGCCATGCTTTGGAACCCACTGTGGTCTTCAGCTGTACCCTGTCCCATGAGGTGAGAAGTCTCCAGGCTACAAGGAGATACTCTTACCCGAAGCCCACATTTACCTTTTCTGCCTCTAAACACCTAGAATTCTCTAAACCCAGAATTCTCTGCCCAAATGGCTCTTTTGTACTTATACTCCATGCTAAAGCAGTATAAGTACAAAAGTTGTGTTAGTCAGCTTTTCTATTGCTGGGACAAAATTCCTGATGTATGCAACTTCAAGGAGAAAAGGTTTGATCTGGGCTCAAAGTCACTGAAGTTTCAATCCACAGTTGCTGGCTCCAAGGCAGAAACATCATGGCAGAGAAAGGCTATCTTATGGGTGGCTGGAAGCAGAGAGAGGGAGGAGAGAGAGAGAAGAAAGAGAGAGAACAAAAGAGCTAGAGAGAAGGGATGGAGCTGTGGACCAGATAGATTCTCCAAAGACACCCCCATACCAGAGATCCACTGCCTCCAGCTGGGCCCATCCTCTTGCAAGCCCAGCTGTGAACTCGGTGAGGTCAACACCCTCAGAATGCAGTTTCCACTCCAGGCCTCACCTCTAACAGGCCCTCAATACATGAGTCTCTAGGGGCCATTTCAAATCTAAACTGCAACAACCCGTAAGCCCAGGAGTGGCCGTGGGTGAGAATGCAGCTTGGATTTGCAGAATGAAGTATCCATCCACGCACACTGGCGGCCCCACACAATGTGCTTCACAGGTGGAAGGAGGGAGGGAGGCAGGGTTGTTCCAGCTCTTCCCACATCACCAGGATTCAGTGTGGGACTCCAGGGAGCCCGAACATTCTAATTTCCCAGCTGGACTTTATGTCATTATAAGGTGTGTTTGTTAAAGGAGCATAGAACATATTTTACTCAACTCTTGGCTGGCTTGGTTTATAACTTTTACATTTTTATGTGTGTTTTTGTCCTCATTTGCACTAAATCTTGCAAATGACAAGGAAGTGCCTATTGACTGGGTTCCTTGGGGCTTGATTCAAGATTATTCATCATTTTCCTGCAACTGTTGTGTGTGTGTGTGTGTGTGTGTGTGTGTGTGTGTGTGGGTGGGTGTGGGGTGGGGGTAATTTTCAGCGACTTTGATTCATTGTAAAGGGGATTAGACATTAGCTCATTCAACCTTGATAGCAACTCTGCAAAATAAGTGTAATTCCCATGATAGAGATGAGGAGACTGCAAAAGTAGCTTCCCCAGGGTTGCATTCTGAGGTATCGCTGTGAGGAGACTGGCTTTCGGAAGCTCTCTCTTCACCTTCCTCCACACCTGTGGCAGACTTTTAGTAGCTGTGTTTTCACTTACTGTTTTTTTTAAGAAGTTTGCGGCAGGGTACACCAAAAGCCTCCACATTGTCTTCTATCTCACAGTCTCTTAGTTTCCTCATCCCGCCTCCCTTTCTTTGCTCTGGTTTGTGAGGCGGTTTCTTTCTCTTCATTTAGATACACCTTCCATTTTCCCCTCAAAGATATCTATCTTTATCAACTTTCTTGTCTCTCCAACATTCGTCTTCAACCACTGCTCCCCCAACTAGTTTCTTCTCCCCTGACAAGTCTTTCAAGTTCTAGAGGGATATTAAAAACATTTTTCTTCAAATTACTGATGCCTTTATTATTTCTTTAGCTTTTTCCTTTCCTTCAAGTCAAATTTCTTAAATGACAAGTTCATTTCCACTACACAATTAGTGCTGAACCCTTTTTCATCTAGACCAGTGATGACAAACCTTTTAGAGCTTTCACTGATTACAAGCATCCCACTGAGGCACTCACGCCATAGCTTTGCCATCACTGATCTAGACTATTGTCTCTAATTCTGCAAAAATTACATCCTAAGGCCCATTGAGAAGGTAATAGTTTTTGATGGATAATCTACTTGATAAAATGCATCATAAAATGAGCTAATTTTGACATTAAATGATGTTTACATGTATACATATCCAGGCAACCACCATGCAGATCACGACAGAGGAATTTTCCAACCTCCCTACAGTTCTTTTGTGCTCCTTTTCAACACACCCTGCCACTACTACGTCCATCCCTGCTAGCCCACAGGTAACCACAGTTCTTATTTCTGTAAACCCTGATGAGTTCTGCCTGCTACTGGGCTTTATATAAGTGAAATCGTATACTACACACTCATTTTGCATAGCTTTTCTTATCTAGTTCATGCAAAACAATATCAACAACCTACAACTAAGCAGTAGGTCTATTTTTTTTATTATCAGCATTTTTCCATTGTATGACTATATTGAAATCTGTTTCTTCATTTACCTGGGTTGTTTCCAGGTTGGAGTTATAAATAAAGCTGAAATGAACAGTTTTGTGAACGTTGTTTTTGGAAGACACAGAATTCTCTGGGGAATATACCTAAGAATGAAATCACTGTGTCATAATGTAAGTTATTAATATTAGAGAGTTTACAAAATGGTCATATATTTTACACTCAGACTAGCATACTAGAGAACCAATCTATAGTCTGGCTACCATTTGATGCTGTTAGTCTTTAAAACTTTTTATTTAATTTTAGTCATTTTGGTGCAGTACAATATTAATTTTGGTTTTAATTTGTATTTTCCTGATAACTAATGATGCAGAACATTTTTTTCCATACGTTCATTGGCCATTTTTTTCTTTTCTTTTTCTTTCTCATTGGCCATTTAAATAGCCACTATTATAAAGATCTATACAAATATTTTGTTTATTATTCTTACTGGGGTTTTAGATATTTTATAATTGATTTGTAATGGTTGGTCAGATAGATGGATTGTAAATTTTTTCTTCCAGTCTGTGGTTTGCTACTTCACATGTCTAATGGTGTTTTTGATTAGCAGGAATTTTAAATTTTGATGTCAAATTTATCAATCTTTAATTTTATGATTTTCAAGTTTTGTTTAAGAAATCTTGTCTGCACCCAAAGTCATGAAGATGTTCTATTTTTTCAGACGCTTTATAGTTTTTTCTTTCATCTACCAGTCTATGACCCATCTGGTAATGACGTTATTCAAGATAGAGAATGCATAAGAAGAATTTTGTAAGATAACAATTTTTGTTTTGAAATATCATGCTCTATGGAAGTAGAGAAACAGGATTCACATACAGAAATGTAGATTTCTTTTTTTTTTTAATTTAGAGGACAATTTATTTCAAACTGGTGAAAAAGGGGGAAAAGGAGATGATAGATAGCTACTCGATGAGTAGGGAGCATTCAAAAGCGAAATACTTGTGGGATCTTCATTGTAGCCCCTTTTTATTGAGGTTAGAAATGTAGATTTCAAGAGTAAGACTGGAGTGCTACAGATAAAATATTTTAAGAATTTTGGAGTCATTAGCACATAGGTGAAACTTAAGAGGTGAGAATATCCAAGGATAGTATGAAATTATTAAGGATGGTAATTCTGAAAAAGAAAAATAAACATCTAGTAAATGGATGAGAAAAAGCCATCAAAGGAAACTAGGAAAAATAGTGAAAAGCAGCCAAAAGCTAATTCAAGGAACAAGTGGCTCATGTGCAAATGTGACTCCGGGGACAAGTGGGATGGGAACTGAAAAGGAGCAATTGAGCTTAGCAAGTAGACATTCTTTGGTAACCTAGTAAAACCATTTCCAGTAGGGAGGAAAGGACACAAGTCAGATTTGCTGTGGATTGGGAGAAAATAAGATATAAGCAAATGGATAGTGGAAATATAGATTAGTGTTTCAGGAAGTTTGAATCTAAAATCTAAATAGGATCATAATCATAGCTTAAAGCCTGACAATATCTTTCACTCAGAATAAAATTCACCCCGCATCACGGTCTATTGGCTCCCCATGATTAAGACTCTGCTTATCAATATGGTCTCTTGTATCTACCGTCTTACCACTCCATTATGCTTCCAACACTTAATTCATTCTTCCTCTTCTCTGAATGTGCTGACCTTTCTCCGACCACAGGCCTTTGCCTCTGCCATTTCCTCCTCTCCCTCCAGACTCCAGCGAGGCAGAAGGGACCCCAGTGAAGGCTTACCGCTCAGACCTGACTTGAAGATTCGAGGCAGCACACTGCCGTTTCCACGCGGCCTCGGGCACCTCAGTCTCTCTCCTGCGCCTCCCGTGGCCTTGGGGGGTCCTGCCAAGGCCGAGCATAGTCCTTGGGGACGGTGGGCGGGAGAGGAGAGTCTACCAGTCCGGCACAGGACTCCTCGCAGGGGCAGATTTTGCTCTGGGGCTGCTCCCTGGCCCAGAGACTTTGTCGCAATTGTGCTGCACGTTGAAGCTCCCGCTACCCGGTCCTCCTTCTCGCTCTCCCTTCTCACATTCACAACAGCACCGCGGTCTGCGGCCGGCCTTTCTTCTGCTGCTCGCCGCACCTTTGCCTTTCACAGGCGTTTCTTGGTCTCTCACGTGACTAATTCTGCCTTCTCATCGAGACCTGGGAAGACCTGAACTGACGCGGTTGGCAGTCATTTAATATTTCAGCTTAAATGTCACTTTGTCAGCAACCTCCCAGATCTATGGTACTCAACTCCTGATTGCCTCCCATCTCTTCCCCCTTATTTTCTTTATAGAATTTGTCATTGTACCTTTGATTTTTTTTTAACTTTTTCATACACTATTTTAAAATAAATTGCAGCAGTTTGAACATTTCACCTTGAAACACTTGAGTTTGCATCTCTAAAAAGGAGCACATTTTCATACACGGACAAAAATATTATCAGATTGTCTGACAAAATTAATAATAATTTCTTTATATTATTGAATTTCCCATTCATATTCAAATTCCCTCAGTTATCTTCATAATGCCTTCTACAGCTGCTTTGTCCATACCGGTGTCTAAACCAGGACATTTTATCTGGCTGTGATATTCCTCAAGCCCCTTTTAATTTAGATCAGTCCCCCTTTCCTGCAATGACTTGCTAAAGAGAACGGCCAGTTTCCCTAAAAAATGTTTTACTATCTGGATTTGTCTAATTGTTTCCTTGTAGTGTCTTTCCTTTTTAATGATTCCTTTATCTGCTACATTTCCATCATCCCCAAATGAAGTGCTCTACCTGAGCGCTTCATTTTTCAGGTTCACCCATGTTGTAGCATGTATAAGGCTATAGTGTGTATAGTAAGTTTTAAGGCTGAATGATCCATTATATGCCTGTACTATATTTTGTTTATTCATTCATCAGTGGATGTGTGAATCATTTCTACATTTTGGCTACTGTGAATAATATTGCTGTGCACAGGGGTATAGAACCACATGTTTGGGTCCCTGCTTCTGTTTCTTTTAGAAGTATACCCAGATCTATACCCAGAAGGGTTTTTTTTTTTTTCAGAACTCATCATACTGTTTCCTGGGGCGGCTATATCATTTCCCATTGCCTCCTGCAGAACAAAAGTTCTAATTTCCCCACATCCTCACTAATAATTGTTATTTTGCTTTTATACCTATACCTGTTATTTTTTATGTTTTAAATTGACAATTGTGCAAATTTATGGGTACTGTGTGATGCTTTGATACATATATACTTTGTATAATGATCAAGTCGGATAATTAGCATATTCATCATCTCAAACACTTATCTTTGTGGTATAACATTTGAAACCCTCTCTTTCAGCTGTTGCAAAATATACAACACACTACTGTTACAGTGACTCTATTGTGCAGTCTTTCACCAGAATTTATCCCTCTCATTAATGACAACTTTGGACTTGTTGACCAGGATCTCTCTGTTCATTGAACCCTGATCTTCTCGGCCTCTGGAAATCAGTATTTTGTGCTCCACTTCCATAAGATGAACTACAACACTAAGCACTCCTTGAACATTTCATCTCTAAATTGTATCTTATTTTGGCTTTGATTTGCATTTCCCTAATTCCTTGTGATAGTAAAGATCTTTTCATGTTCTTATTGATTATATGCATGTCTTTGGAAACATGACCACTCAGTTCCTTGCTTGTTGCATTGCTTTGTTTTCGTTGTTGAGTTACAGAATTTTTACACCTTCTAGATATTAATCTTGTATCAGACACATAATTTACAAATACTTTTTACCATTCTTCCATGTGGATTTCCTTTTCATTCTTTTGGTATGTCTTACCACGGATTTTAGTTTTGATAAAGTTCTCTGTTTAAATTTTTTCTTTCGTAACTTGTACTTTTGGTGTCACGACCAAAGAATTGTTAACCCCAAATATCTTTGTTGACTCCTTCCCTTTTCTTTCCTTGTTTCTCTCCAGAATTTACACCTGATTCTATGGGTCGATTTATTTAAAAATACAAATATTTTACATTTTCATATACTGTGGTCAAATTTGTCAGTTTTTTTATGGGTTCTCATTTTAGTAATTATGCTGAGGAAGGCTTTCTGAATTCCTAGATTCAATTATATGTTCTTTTAGTGTGTTTTTACAGTCTCACTTTTAACTTGTCTTGAATGTATTTTGATATAAGATTGCAGTGTGTGTCTAACTTTATTTTCTCAGTGGACTAAAGAATACATTTGTCCAAATGAAATTTTCCTTCAATTTTGAGTATATATGTATTATTTTTATTAGTACATGTTTGGAGTACATAATGATTATATTTATTATAGGGAGTTGGTGAATGTACGTAACACATTTTAATTATTTTTTGTCCTCTACCACTCCCCTCCCTCCCTGCTCCTTCCACCTCTTGATCCCTCTCCCATTTGCAAAACCTCTGTCCCCATTTTTTCGGTTCTTTTTTTTTTTACCATTTCCTTTCCTCCCTTCTCACTTCCTGCATCTCTTGTTAGCCTTCCCAGTGGAAAATACTATCTATTACCTTTTATTTTACTCTTTTTATTTTGGATTTCTCATATAAGAAAACCCATGCAATATTTAAGATTGTGTGTCTGATTTACGTCACTTAGTATTATGGTTTCAAAGTGCATCCTACTCTGCCATACAGAGGAATTCATTTATGATATTATACACTACGTGGTTCCTCATGAAGGTGTAATGACATCTATCCATCACTGTAGCATCATACAGAAGAGTTTCACTATACTTGAGCTCCGTGTGTCTCCTAGTCAGTCCTCCCTCCCTCCAGATCCCGTTGGCCACTGATCTTTTCACTGCCTCCAGTGTCTGCTTTTTCCAGAACCTCATACAGTTGGAATCAATGCTGTGTAGGCTTTTCAGATTGGCTTCTCTCACTTTCACGTTGGCATTTACATTTTTCATGTCTTTTTATGGCTTGCTAGCTGCTTTTAAAGGTGAATAATATTCCATTGTCCGGATGTACCACAGTTTATTGATCCATTCACTTACAGAAGAACATCTTGGTTGCTTCCAAGCTTTGGCAATTATGAATAAAGCTGCTCTAAATATCGGGGGTCTTTTTGTCTTTCTTATTTCTATGAAATTCACTCATTTTCTTTACCAATAAGTCCTCTATTTCACTTTTTAAAATTTGATTCTCTAAAACTAGACAACATAATTCTTTGTGTGCTAATCCAATATATGTCTCATTTTTTTTTTTTCTGTCAGTTGCTTGTGTTTTCGGTAGAGTTGTCCAGGGGAAAAATCTATGAGACAGAGATTTGAATAAATGAGTTGATGAGGAGGTCTCTCAAAACGAGATCTCTGAGGGACTAACAGAAGAAGACTGGGCAGGGGGAGAAGCTGAACGGTCCTGTGCCTGGAACAGAAACCTCAAACAACTATATGAGGAGATATGAAAATGGGAAGGCCTTTCAGAGCACTCCTGAGTTGAGAAAGGGGACCTAGCCTTCGAATATGTCTTGTCCTAGGCAGGATACTTAGTCTTGTTCAAGGCACCTACCTTTGGGGAAGAGGAATTTCCCAGGAGGAAGTGGATTGCAAGATTTCAACACCAGGACTCTTGGACAGTAGGGGACTAAATTTCCTGATTTTGAAGAGAGGAAGGTGGTATGTTCACTACTGCATTCCCTAGAGCCAATACTGAATTATTTTGGTTTACATCATTTTAAATCAATGATCTTCATATTTATTTTTTCAAGAATCTTCGAATTACCTTTTTCTATCTTTCACAAATACTTCTTTTACCACGTCATTGAATACATCCGTTATCTCCACTTACCCACTTCTGTCTATTGCTTGGAATCAATCCAGCTTTTTTTTTTCCCCCTTGAAAACATTCCTCAAGCATCCATCAGTGTATTTTGGTCAATTGGGTTTAGATTTTCTCTCTCCCTTTCTCTTTTCATTGACCATAACAAGTTACCACAAATTAAGTGGCTTAGAGAAACGTGCATTTATTATCTCACCTTTCTCCAGCTCAGATGCCTGGGTACAGTGTGGTTCAACTGAATTGTCTGCGTCTATGACTTTGTAGGACCGAGGTCTCTATTTTCTCCTTGTCTGGGGAGTCATCTCAACTTCTGGAAGAAGTCCTTGACTCGTGACCTCATGTCTTCACTTTCATACCATACTCAAATTTCTGTGACCTGTCCTGCTTTACTGCTCCCGTCTCTAAGTTGAGAAAGGTCTCCTGCTTATCAATGTATAATCCAGAATAATCACTCAATTGTAGGGTTGATTAATTACACTGCATGGTTCTTTACGCCGTACAATACATTCTAGGGACCAGGGCAGGGACGTCTTTGATGAGCCATTGTGTGCTCATATTTTCTATCTTATTTTTGAACTTCACTTATTTTTCTGGAGTGTATCTCTCAGAAGGAGTGTATGATGATCAAACTTTCTGAACTCTTCAATATGTTCTTATACATGATTTTTGTCTTGACAGGAAATAGAATCCCAAGTTTAAAATAATTTCAATTTATAATTTTTAAGCAGTCACTGTTTCTGAAGTTTTAGTCACTTCCTGCAGACTCTGGGATGTCCCTGTGATGATGTGTCTCATCTGTCAACAGCTTTCCCATACTGTTTTATTTTTCATCCTTGCAGGTGCTCTCTTTTCTGGTCACTTCACTATTAGAAATTAATTTCTCATGTCATGTTTTGTTCAGGTTTAAGAAAACTAAACAAATACTGTTACTACCTTTTTAAAGCACAAGTATTCATTTACTTTTGCCTGTCTCAGGACTTTCTATTCTGATTACCACAGTATCAAGTATATTTTAATATCATAGAGAAATTACTGTAATTCTCTTTGATAATTTTGTACGTTATTTTTATTGGCATTCTTGAAATAATCTTTAGTGTATTTTTGTTATCTCTAAGAGATATATGAGAGTTTCAATTTTGATTGCTCTGAATTCACAAATTAATTTAGAATATAATCAACATTTTTATAATACTGAATCTTCCCATTAAGGAGTAAAGCTTCTCTCCTAACTTCTTCAAATATCACGTCCCTTAGTAGAATTTTGTGATTTTCTACTTACTGATTCTATAGATTTCCTGTTAAATTTATTTCTAGAATTCATATTGCTATTAGTAATTTTATTATATTTTATATAGTGATTGATTCTGCAATTTTATTGATTTTCCATGTCTCCTATTCAGGTGCTTTTATTGAATTTTAAAAAGTTCCACTAGGCTCTTTGATATTCTGCATTTTCCCAAGTATGCATATGATACACACATAAAGTTCATTTGATGTCATTTCTTTTTCTTGTCTTATTGGATCATTGATAATTTCAAGGATAACATTGATAACTGTTTTAATGATCTCTGTGGCTGAAGTGCTGGTCTTATATTTAGTAACAGATGATTTGACCTAAATTGTAGCTGGGTAGTTTTCCATCTAAATGCTTTCCTTGGCCTACCTTGCAGCAAGAGTGGTCAGGTTGTTAGATGTCACTAATTATACATGAAAAGTGATGTATGTAACTTCTGTATAATTCCTGTAAGAGGGTATTCTATTGAAAACATTTAGTTTGACATTTCCCAAGTACTTGTCAACAAAGTGAGAATAAACATCTCACAGAATTTTACTATTTTAGAAACCAGGTTTGAGAACCATTAGTATTTCAAGTTCATTGTTCACGTTCTTTTAAAAAAATACTTTCTATATCTGCGGTCTTAATAAATATCTTTATAGGAGTAGGGGTTTGAATATTATTCATTGCCTTTTTGAAACTGAATTAACTAGAATTTTGTTAGAATGAAATAATCCTTCAAAAAGACAGAATCGAAGTGATTTTGCTAAAATCTAAGGTTTTTGCCCAAATGTTCACAAATGAACATCAAATAGGGAGCAGGCACTGGGGAATACAATGGTGAATGACATGCAGAATCTGTCACCACTGCACTTACCTCTAGAGACTTTTAAATGCCTTTGTCAGGATGCTGAGGGCTGTGTAAGCTTCCAAAAAATAAGCTAAATAATCTCTATCATTTTCTGGCTTTAAGGTTAAAGCAAGAAAGTAAGAATTAGTTCTTTAAGAATTCTAAAAACTCACTTAGAAATCTGAGTGGGCTAGACATTTTTTATTTAGGAGCAGAAAACTTGGTATCTTTTTTTCAGTCGGTATACAGTAATTAATCAAATTCATTTTTCCATCTTTTTAAAGTTCTCTTTTGTTTGTAAAGTATTATGTATTTTTAGCACGAAGTTATGCATTTTAGTAATTTTTAAACCTCTTTTAAACTACCAAATTCTAGTGGCAATGTTCCTTTTCCTATTATACTTCCCAGAAATCTGTGGATTTTATTGGTATTGCTAAGGACTGGCTTGTATAAGTACACTTCAATTTATTAATTTCTTTTCAAACATTGTTTTCTAGTTATTTTGTTTTTTAGTCTCCCATTATTCATCCTAATTTAAAAGTTTACTTTGCCCTTCATGTCTAACATCTCCAAATACATAAATGCTTGGTTTATTTTCATCCTTTCTTATTTAATTAAAATAATTTTCCTCTAAAGCTTGGTCTTTGTGTCACAATTTTAATAAAGATTTTCAATGTCATTACGTTCTAGTGTGCTGCAATTTCCTTTTATACTCAAAAGTGATTAATAAAGGCACTTCAAAATTTAAAGTTTCCTACTTCTTTTGCGGGGAGTCCTACCCTACAGCTATTGTGAACTATATTCTAAGACCTTCCAGGTCTAACATACATGCCACCTCCTTCCTGAATCCTCTATCTTGATGTGTTGTTCTTTCTCTAACCCTTTCTATACACCCTCTATACATACAGAGTTTCCATCTCTCTTCCTCTCTTCAAATTCTGACCCTCGGCTTTTATCCACGCTTAAGAGCCGTGCAGTTTAGTTTACTACTTTGTACGTTTTTCACAACAAGTCTGTATTCTATGCAACAGACAATTTCTTGAGCACCTATGCATGAGACATTTTATTAGGGACAAGGAAGAGCATTAAATGGAGGAGAGAATACTGCCTCCCAGGAGAGAGGAGCAACACAAGTAAAAGCATCCATTACTCAAGGCCACTTGGTTTGCAGTAACGGCAACACGTGTACAACTGAAAAAATGAGAAAAGGAGAGGAAATAGGGAATAATCCAACCTAGGGATAATCCGAGGTCCATCGCACCTGCCTCAGGATCACGTGGACAGTTTGGAAAGCGGGAAGTGCAGATTCACACTTCCTAGGAGAGAATGGTGACAGGCGCATCTAAACCTGCATTTCGAACATGCTTTCCAGGCACACAGCCCATCCAGAGTTTTATAGCAAGGCAGACAGCTCCCTAGGAGCTACTCCGAGGGACGCAGAAGAGGAGAACGCGCAGTCCCGCCCCGGGTCCCTCGCCCAGCACCCCAGCTCCTCCCGGACCCACAAGCCTGCCAGCCGACGGACTGACCCAGAGGCCTGCCGCGCAAAGCATTCGGGGAAAAAGCATCTGGCCAATCGAACGGGCCGAAAGGGCAGCAGGGGAGACGGGCAGAAAGATTTCTTTGATGGACATGAGATTGGACCAATGAACACAGAGGACTAGTGAAGCTTCCGCCCGAAGGGACGGAACATTGGCAATTTTTAACCAATCCCGTTCGGAAGTTTCGGCCCTGTGGGTGGTGCTCGAGGCCGCCGAAGTCGTCGGCGTCTGTTGAGCGGCTGGTGGGAGCCGAGCCGCTTTGGGTTGGGGGTGTAAAGTCGTTCTTGAGCCGAAGGTCTCTGCCCGAAGAGAAAATGAGTTTAGCTCTGAGGTCGGTAATAAAGAAGCGGCAGTGCTCTCCTCAGCCCGGAGCGGGAACCGGGGCGGGCGTGTGTGTGTGGAAGGGAGGCAGTCTGCGGCCCAGGCGGACGGGGACGCAGTGCGGGACGCGGGAAGGAGCCGCGGCCGCCCCGCGGGGCCCTCCCGGGCCGGCGTCCCGGGCGACGAGCCCGCGCCCTGCGCCCAGGCGCGCCTGCGGGGGCCCTCGGCGAGCGAGAGGGGCCAGAGTCGCGAGATTGCTCGCTGCCCCTGAGCGCTCGGCCCGGCGGCGCCTTCATCCCTTCCCTCCCTTCCTCCCCGGGTGTGGCCCGCAGCCCGCCGCCCGCTGCTCACTCACTCACCCACAACATTTGGAAATAACACAAAACCTACCCTTCTCCCGGGCCTGCTTTGGGCGTTTCCAGAGACGCATCTTCGTTGTTTATTATTTTTATTAGCACGTGTTTGCAGTACATAAAGATTACACTCATTGTGCGGAGTTGGTACATGTACAGACCATTTTAGTTTAACTGGAGATGCCGTGCCTGAATTTCTTGTTTCTTGAGGTTTTTTTTTTTTTTTTTTTTTTTTTTTTTTT